>JACJUM010005601.1:17231117-17263067 GCA_020976665.1 Heortia vitessoides
AATTCACGATTCATGTTACATTTTAATTCTGTGATCTGTGCGTGTGTTGGAATAAAAAATTTAAATAAAGATTATTAAGGTTTTATCATTAGGTGTGGTTTAGCGTCAGCTCAAGGTAAAACCAAAATTTGCAATGAGGATATTCTATTAAATTTTTTATACAAGTATAACATAGCATACCAATTATATTTACAATCAAACAATTCTGTGAAAGTGACGAAGATTCTTTTGTTTTGCAAAAAATAATTTTATATATGCACACATGTCTAGACATATGTATTTTACTTATTAATTAGTATTGTTATCGGTATCAGAATTGATTATCTGTATACACTGTTTGTTTACTTAGAACTACTGTTTAAATAAAACAATACAATTTGCCTGATGCTGAATGACTGTGAGGTCAATTCCAACAACCCCGAGTAGGAGGCCAGCCCGCAATGCCTCCCTTTTTCGCTCTCTTACTGACATACTACAATCACAAACACTTCAAACACATTCTTTTCGTAGTGCAGTACACTGTGTTCGACGGCGAGCGCGTGCAGTCTCCGCCCTCCGAGCGGTAACCGCACTAGTGTAGCCTGACCACTCAGTCCTTATCAAACTTCCCTGCTTAATTATCCCCGAAGATAACTATCCGAGCTTAGATCAATCCTCATGGGCGCACTCGAGTATTTACCATCTATTCCGCTCAGATTCGGCAAGCGGTCAAGAATTCACGTCTGAGTATTCCATCATTAGGTACTCCAACAAAAATAAATAATAAACGACCTTGGCCTTCTCACTTACCACACACTGACGACGTCGCAAGGTCAACGAAATCGCCGGCAAACACACAAGGGCGCACCTACGCCGCGGAAATTGGATCGAGTGGTCCTCGTTTCCACTACAAAGCAAAGGATGGAATGGATTGCATCCGGGTCACGGTCTGGTCGCGGTCGGATCCGAACACGCTTTACGTCTCTAAGCTTTTAAGTGTCAGGGTGGCAATGAACTGATGATGATCGAGCACCTGAAAAGGTCTTTGTAAATGAAAGTGAAATCCTTTAGGGGTTACGGGGTTTTATCTTTCAAATGAAAATTTCTGCACTATATTCAGTTTGTTTACGGGCTATAATAATGCAGACTCACCGACACACTGCTACACAGAGGGACACGACAAATCCACGTCGCCCCTCTTCTTACGTCACCAAGGAAGTTAAAAAATCAGCCTCAAGAAATATTAAAAGAGCGCTATCTGGTATTACGGATAATATTTATCTCTCAAAACGAATCTAGCGTGTAATTTGTTATCTACTTTTATGAATTAACAACAACAAGATCTTTGTTATGTAATTTATGATTACATGCGATACATTTTATCGTAATGTTAAACCAATTCGATTAGCTGTTCCGAATATTATAATCATTGCAGATGTGGCGGCGAGATTAGACTTCTCTGAACGATTTAGTGATTGATGGTGGGATAACACATCATTTGCTGGAATTGCAACAGAGCATATAGTCACTTGATTAACGTGTGTTCTACGGTATTCTTTTGTTACACTTATTGGAACCCACATTTTATATGGAACCTGCGGTTACAAACACATTGTAAAAATTAATCAAACAGTTCTCTATTGTTGTATTGTTTACATACATAAATAGCAGAGCATAGTTAGTAAAAGTGTAAGTATTATTGGTATACCTACATTTTGATATCTTTTGGAACCGACTCGTCGACGAGGGACTCCAAACAGCGCAGGACACTACGCAGGGACTCCGAAACAAATAGTTGTGTTGATGATGGCAGTAGTTGGGAATGTGTCGACTGTTTACAGTTTGTACTCTTCGTACCGTGTTAATGATGTATCCTGTCATATTACGATCTAGCACCAAATCAAAACCCACACGCGACAGAATAATAAAGCGAATTGAATTACTGTCTTCAGTTTAAAGCTGTACAATGTGATCCGTCACTTGTTCGTGACGTGACGTCCGCCGGACGGACCTCGTCGGGCGGACCTCGTCGGGCGGACCTCGTCCGGCGCGCCTCACCGCCACAATTGTGAATTTCATTGAAAAAAAATTACCTAGCGAGTTATTTAGATGATCGTGACATTTTATATACAGCAATGCAAATACAGGAAACCACTCTTCAAACGTAATTATCTTTATCTAACATGAATGGAATACACACATCATAAATTTCAATCAAGTTTTACCTTACCATGCCATACCACGTTGTTGGTTTTCAATAATATGATAGTCGCGAGTGCAGCGTCCGCTTCATCAATGTAAACAGACCAGTCCTCGATGTTATAGCTTTTTTGTAGTTGTTGCCGGAACAGTATTAAGAAAATTAAAAAAGAACAAGAGCGCTCGACACGGCCCGAGGCGGCCCACTACAACAACTTGCGCCAAATAAAACTACGCAGGCCCCGTAAACTATCCCTGTGCCAGTCGAGAGTACACGGACGCCCCCCCCCCCCGACACCCCCCCTTTCACCACCAGGCCCCTCGCTAACGATGCCCGCCCTAATAATTCTGTAAGAGAATCACACAACAAAAACTTCTAAGATAATTAAAACTGTAGTTTTACTTGTTAACTCCAATTAGGTTCAGGGTATTTTCTCCTTTTAACTTTTATTCTGCTTAAGTATCTCTACGAATTTTTTATATTTTTTACCTATATATATATATAATCCCTGTGTATGTATATACTCGTAGTCTGAGTCATCTATTTATTCATTTATTTATATTAGTCACAACATGGTGCGTACACTTTATCCGCCTAAATATTGTTGTAACATTGACTTTGAATATAAATATCTTGTGTTTTATACGAATTATATTATTGTACATATGTAAAGAAATAATATTTCTTTAATTTTTGAACGACATTGAATGACATTGACAACTGACAAGCGCTAGTCAATGGTCAGTTGAGAGGTTATGAAAAAAATAGCATTGTACATATTAAATTATTGTGATTTAAGATAGATAAATAAGAATAATTGGTGGAAGAATAGACTTTAATTGTATTAGATTATTGTGATTCAAGATAGATAAATAAGAATAATTGGTGGAAGAATAGACTTTAATTGTCGTTTCTTCGTTTTCAGAAGCAACGCATAAGTTTATTTTAACCTAAAATAAAAGAATAAACAATATACATATTATAGTATAACGTTGTTAATTTCATCTAAACCGGTGCATGAGAGAATAATAATATTTTAACTATTATTACTGCGTAGAAGAAATGCAATATTTCGTTATCGGGCCAGCCGTCACTGGCAAGTGCCTCCACTTTATATTTTCATATCTAAGATGATATCAGGCTAAACGTCGATAAGCAGAACATTTTTGTATTTCGGTACAAAGTAACCTCCATACAGATTTGAGGAGTTCCGAAAAACGTTTCAATGTTATTTCATTCCCAAAGACATGTGCAAGGACTCGTCATCGTCGGAATGATGATTTTGTGCAAGTTCCGCTTGTTAAGTACCAACCTCATTCTAAGTATTTTTATAGATAAGCCACGCTTGCTTGCAACGCAGAACTAGAAGCATTCAAGAGGCACAAACAATTCCAAGCAACATGTCATAAATCCCTCAGTTCCCTAATCTCTCGACGATCTTTGATATCCTAATTGAAGTACCATCGGGCTTCGTGGTGGCTGCCGGAGGTGAAAACATCGCCGGGTCACATGCTCACGTACCCCGTAATCTAATCGTAACGTAATCTAACTCATACGGGCACGATGGCGCAAATGGTAGTGATTCTGTTTTAGGCGCCAAAGGTCGTGGATTCGACCCCCACCAGGACAAATATTTACATCATAATATTTATGTTTGTGTTATGTCTGGGCGTTTTATATATGAATTAAAGTAGTGTATTTGTAATTCCTCTGTTGTCTGATGTCTGTCACACAAGTGTCTTAAACCAGGTCAATGTATGAGATGTTGTGGGAATTTATTTAGTTATGCGTTTGATATATACAAGAGAATCGACCGCCTACTATCTACAATTTTTAGGAATTAAACATTGTTGCTACGTTCGTTCGTCTTCACGTTCTCGGATTAACAATTGCGCCCGTCTCCCGTCCTCGTCATCTACAAATACAATTTTTCTCTGTCATTGCCAGCGGACAGACAACAGCAAAATTCGACCGACGGCATTTCGCCGACGACGTCGTTAGCGGCCCCTCGCCCGCTTCATCGGTCACCTCGCATTTTTCTGCGACGATCAGTCAACGTTCCGCTAATTAGGTTCGTAATAAAAGAACACGTTCCAATTTTTTTCCAGGATTTTATTCAGAAATTCAAGATCGTTAACGTTAGTTTATATAAATTCATTCGCTAGCGTACTTCTAAACAACCTGCTTACAAATCCAGTCTTCGGGTCATTCGGGCCCCCCCGCGCCCTCCGCGGCTGCGTCACTCACTGCTTCTTGCCGCACGGCACCGCACGGCACCGCACGGCACCGTTTGGCTCCGCATGACGCCGCACGGCGACGCAGCCGGGAGAGCGCGCCCTCACGTACGGTACGCACCGTGCCACTAATAAACTATGAGATATAATTATAAATCAATCTTATATTATACAATGGATCACCTTTGGTTGCACTGCTTATTGCTGTAGTGAGTTTTATAATGGCAACTACGCATCTATCAATCTCCTTACGATAACATACGAGTAGAAGTAGGAAACTCCAGACTTCAATGTCGATCAGATAAACTCCGAATATCAAAATAATTACATCGTCGTAACATAGTAGAGACAAGAGAATCGTTGTAGAGCTTTAATTCTATAATAGTATTAATAATTTTTCATAATAATTTACAACGTTCTAAATAAGTTTATTTACAAAATGCGAGTTAGTTCACGTTGGGTACAATAGCACGCACAGACGCGGGCCGGTCGGCGCCGCGCGGCCGGCGCCTGGCGGGAGCGCGCGGCCGGCGCGAGGTCCCGATGCTACTTCGATTCTATTTACAAACAGTGCATAAGTTATAAATGACTAGAAACAAGATAATATTTGGCAGAATCTTAGGCTAGTATTGTTTGTGTTTTAAAAATTGAATAGAAATGTAATTAATTATTTATTTCACCTGTTTTGTAATTCGTTTAGTTTTCCTACGACGCACTGACAAATTGTCCGGAAACATTTACATTTACATGCAAGTGTTTTAAAAGTTCGCAAAGTTCAAAAGTTTTCTAATCATTAAATCGTTTATCAAACATTTCATAGTCATAACAAACAAAAACATTATAATCTCAAATTATAAATAACAGTAATTAATTCTATTGTTCTCTTATTCAATCAATCCTGCCTTTGTCTCTCTTTGAATTATATAAGAAGTGAGACAGCTCATGGACGGATCACACGCAATACGAAATAATATCTTAAGGATTTACGACTAAAGTACGTTTTATGCAACGTTAAACAGCACAATACTTGAAAACTGAAAAGTCACTGCCTGTTAGCCCGACAATAAGATATACCCACGCCACCGGGCTGGCGGGGCGAACTGTGCTTGGTGGTGAAGTTGGTAGGTGGCCAGTGGCGCGGTGTCCTAGGGCAGGTTGGTGTAGAGGTGCGGCGGGTGGCCGGCGCGGTACACCGACGTCAGCCGCGGGTCCATGTTCTGGTACTCCTTGCCGGAGCGCGGCCGCAGCGTGCTGGTCGTCTGGCGGACCACTCTGGTTGAACACAGTGAAACCGTCACATACTTTACAAGTTATTTTTGCTTATTGATCAAATCATTTAAAACGCAGAAAACCGGTACAATTATATATATGTAAATTAATATCTGTACTGTTGTATGTTTTTCTATGTTATTTGAATGTGTTGCTTATGGTACGTACAATAAAGAATATTATTATTATCTCACCGCATAGTGATGGGTGTGTCCGACGACGAGTGCGACGAACAGATCGACAAAGTCTCTATGTAGTCGGACATGTCTGACGTGCCACTTGATGTGCTGTGTGTATCCACTACACCTGCAAGAACATCAGTTAGTAAACATTGCTAACTCTTAAATAACGATGCAAAGACATAGACGAATCATGCCAAAAGTACCTCGAAGGGGCTTAACCGGTAGAACAGGAACCTCAGCTTCTGCCGATGACGATTTTGCAGGCACTCGGACTCTTTGGAGGGTAGCAAAATCACGTAAGGGGTCTGTGGATTTGGAACGTCGCGGAAGCGAAGTGTGGTACGAGGCAGTGGCTCGCCGCGCGCTTCGGTAGTGTCGCCGCGTAGCCGCAGTGGTCAGCGGCAACTCGAACTCCGCTAGCTCGCCGGCTGGCCGCAGCGAGCAACTAGACACCCCAGAGTCGTTAGAACTAGACGAATCTCTGTTACCACCTGTCTTTCCGGGAACTGAGGAAGACCGTTTTGCGGGCGGGAGACCTCTAGCCCGCCCTCCTTTAGATGCTTCAGAACTATCCGCATCCGAATGTTTATTATCTGCGGCACAACCGCACGGCGTTGAGGCTCTATCTCCATCCAGGGCAATGTTCCGCAGGGTTTCAATAGATGAAGAAGATCCTCTACTACCCACGCTGTCCTCGAATTCCTTAACATCCTCTAGAAACCTCGACGAATCTGCAGAACATGATCGTTTTCTGTATTCTATCCTTTCAACACGCTCACCAGTCACTCGAGATATACGAGCGCTATCAGTATCTTCCCCTGACCCAGTAGCAGGCCGAGTTTCGTCAGAACTACAGAGTGTTGGGTTACTAGCAGATTTCTCTTCAAGTAATCTGTTGATAGGACTTTTGGCTGGATGTTTCAATGTGTGGAAAGCAAAGCCTCCTATGGGTGACATTGGAGTGTAACCAGCTGGTAGTGCTTTTGTTTGATCTAATTTGTCACTCTCTTTGGTATTCGGCTCCATCATTAAGTAGTCGTCGTGGGCACTGGTGGGTGGGCACGGACCTGCGTTCGGGGTCATCGCTGGAGGATGTCCACACTCAATACAAATCTTTTTGCCAACCGAGTTTGCAACTGCATCCACTCGAAGATTGGCAGTTATAGCATCCAGTTCAGACTGTGTGACTCCGGCTTTCTTTAGCAAATCTTTTGCATTTTCATAATGTTCCAGTGATAAAGCAAAATTAAGATTTTCATAGTTAGCTAAGGGCCCTTCGTCTATTTCTACATTTCGCGCATCTGACTGATTTTGACCTATTGGAGTATCGGGAACACTTTCAGTTGGACATTCGCTTAGACGTGATTTTCTTCTAGTCTTGCGTGTTAAATCAATTGTCGCATAAAGTGCACTACGATCACTAGTGTTTGGCATCATATTTTCTTTATTTGGCACTAAATTCTCACTAGAAACTGTATTTTTTCTACAGTATGGCAGTTTAATCCAATTATTAGCCCAATCAGTTACTCTCTGACAAGGGCAATTAGCCGGCTGAAAATTCTCATCGCTATCTATTATTTTAGGCTCCTTTGGCCTTTTTCCAAACTTTAGAAGGCATCCACATGGTTTTTTCAGTATTAGAGAGCTTGTAGTTGAACTTTTTGTAATTCTAAAGAGTTCATTATTGAGACATTCCTTCAACCTTTTTGGAGTATCATAGTATTCTCCTTCCACCTGTTGAATTTAGAACATAATGTGAACTAAAAAATATTTGCGAGTAAATATAGTAAGACATAAATATACGAGCCAAAGCGAAACGTGCACATAATACAAATATTATTACTTCTTACCTCTGCTGAAGGAAGTTTCGGGACGTCATAGTTCTCATAGGGGCCTACTTTTGACGACTTGCTTTCTTCTATTGTCACTTGACAGCAGCTGCAAGTTTGTAAAGGGAGGGGCATGGGAGGCTTATTAACGAGGTTCAATTCTAATCTATTAGGCTTTGGAGGTCTTTCGGGAGGCCGATCCGAACACCGACAAGTGTCTTCAGTCTTATAATTTTTCTTAGAAATAATTTCACAACTTTGAGTGGTTTCTTTCGTTACCTCCCTGTGAGGGGTTTCCTGGACCGCCTCCATCGTCCAGGCCGGACTGAAATGTTTTGCACCGGGAGTCAGTGCTGCGGTCGATGACCGTGACAGCGCTCCAAGCTTCGATATACAGCTCATGCATCGTTCTAATGTCACATTTCCACCTCCATTCCAAGGTGCCGTGTCAGTTCCCTCCACGGTTTCATTAACTGAAGCAGTATCCCCTAAGCCCAAGTCACGATAGTTAGCCTTCTCTGCTGATGGCCAATACGGTGAAATAGCCCCCGCTTCCTCGCCTGTACAGGGGTCTTCATACAGACCGAGGTCCATCGGTGGCAACGAGTGATCAACCGTGTTCAGTTCAGACAACCGCGTATCAGGTCGATATGCCTTATGCGATTTAGGACTATCCGCACCTGCGGAAGAAATACTTACGTTTATCAACGTGCTGCATGGTGATTGCAAGGTAACATATTACATGTTTACTGTATATACTAATGGTCAACATCAACTTTTCATATTTAAATCCCGAGCTTTTAATTTGAGAAATAATTATTATTATTACAAATTATTTATACATCAAAGCTTTAAAAGACAACTAAGCAAAGGACAATTACAAAATACAATGGATGGCATAATTACAAAAAACAATGTTCATCCAGCAATTTTTTAAATAGTTAATGAACTTAGTTAATGACTTCGAAGTGGTGTGAAGTGTTTATATAATTGTAATGTATTGAATTTACATAGATACGTTTTTGACCAATAAATAAGGATTTAATATGCCTGCAAAGAAAGATCATGTTCACTGACCATTATTTGAGAAACAAGCAGACTGCGTACATGTAAGAATCTAAAAGAAAGTACACTAACAAATGGCCCGGGCCGTAAAGAACTCACTTACGACGTGGAATCCACAGGCATGTTAAATAATGAGTTCGCTGATGATCTCAGATATTTCTCGCGACTGTCGACTTGGAATACGAAACGTATTACTCATTAACGATACACTCTAATAGCAACTATTCATTTACCTTCATTTCTTTTGAAGTTCATGGGTCTTCTTTTTGGAGAAAGGCGGCCCTGCGAGGCAAGGTCGAAGTCCCGGGTGATCTCCCTGGCCTGGTCCGTTACGAGTACATGCAGGCCTTCGCCCTTGCCACAATGCGAGCCACCCTCGAAGCAGAATCGACCTTCTACCACGCCATAACGCCTAAACAAAATGTTTCGACGTTAAATGTATATGAGGGCGTATGAAAAAATCACATTGGATTCTAATTTTCAAGTAGATTTATTTTGTGACTCGTGTATTATATACCTCAGATGCGCCAACTCCCAGAGGCCGAGTAGCCGCGGCGGCACGCCGGCGGTGAGCGCAAACCTCCGCTCGTGGAGGTGCAAGCGCGCGGGTCCTGCGGGCACGCGTTTGTTGCAAGCGGCGCCCCCCGCGCCGCCCGCGCCGCCGCCGCCCACCGACGAGCCGCTGCCCACCAGCACGAGGTAGTGCCTTGGCTCGCCCAGATGTGCACTTACTTTTACCTAAACCATCATTTATGTTATTAATATTACCGATTGAGTGGATTTAGTCTAAGGATTGGAGTTATTTGTAGTCTACGAGGTAGAACATGGTCGAGTAAGATTCTTGTTTCCCGTCTACCGTGGTGATAAGGATCTTCCTAAGCCGGAGTTTTCTTCCAAATACAGCTGAGGCCACAATAGTACGCTGGGAACTAAGGAACATTCACCTGCCACTGTATGAGCCGTTCCCGGGTTTCGAATGCGAGGATGGCGACCAGGTCCCGGCACACGAGCGCCAGCGTGTTGGAGTGCTTGTCGAGCGTGAAGCCGCTCTCGCAGCCCAGGTACTGCTGCAGAGAGAGCGAGGCCTTGGTCGCCGCACCGCTCCAGCGCGCCTTCGAGTCGCGGTACAATTGCAGGTGCACGCAGTCTGCACATACATTTACATACTTAATACTTTACAATAAAACCTTCTTTAGCTACGTTAAATGTCTTGTAATTTTATTAACAATTGAATATGTATATACGTATATTTCTACTTTTAAATACTCGAATATCTTGATGATAAATAATATTAATTCTTAATACCATATCAATAGAACTGCTCCGCAAAAGTTTCCATATTTTTTCTAATTATGTAATAACCTTGAATAAAATAGGTTTCTTTCCGCCTCGGACGTTTTTATGTGTCATTTTCGTTGTTTTATATATATAATTGAAACCTTAGGTAAAACGTCTACATATACGTAGAAACCTCTCTAACCCTTTACTCTACCATATAATGTTAACGCATATAGACAAACAGAGAAACTGGATTAATTTGAATCATAGTATCCGGTTCATTGCAAGTACAATAATAATTAGAACATTGCATTTATCTTCAGCACTAAAGGCATTTTAATTTTCATCTGAAATCGTTTTAAGTTGACATATCATTCACGACTATATTTACGAAGAAATATACTGTAAATTAACTTTTTCCTCTCGTATATCAATAAGAATCAGCTCGCGTACGAGTGCAAATAAAATTTTTGGAATTTTTAGTAATTTTAAATACCTGTTTCGCTAAAATTTAAAAATATGGTATTGCTAAAAAATTATGTATTAAAAATTATGTATATAAATTGTGTAATAAAAAAAGTCAACGGCGACTGCGCGGGCGCACTGTTCGCGTGCCTTGCTTGCGTGTTGGTTGTGTACGCGAGGTTGACACCAGAGAGCGGGAGTGTACGAAGACTCGACCGCGTCCCTCTGGGACTCCCGCGGAGGACGCATACTATTTCTACGAACTTTGTTGCTGAAACCTAATGTTGCGACATCCGTACGCAAGTGACAACGCAAATGAGCACGGAAACAAACGTGTCTGTCTTATCTATGAGAACTTAACAACGATTGAAGTCTATGGATTTGACTTCATTAGAAGTTTTTTTAAAATTGAACAAACTATTTAACGACTTAATAAAAATAAAAAGAAAATATGTCTACTTAACGTGTCGTCTACTTAGAGATTTATATTTATTTATTTCTATACGTGTTTAGAAGCCCCTAAAGAAGGAATACCTATAAGGAATGTGCGGTGTGTGCAGACAAGTGTAGCCCGCGGTGACAACGCCCGGTCGCGGCACTCGGGGCACAACGCGAACGGCCGCCGAGAATGATTTTCCACCTTTTATGTTATACCATTTGGTTTCCTTCCGCGGTCAGTCGAACACGAATATTTATTACAGTGGAATCTTTACAGACCATCGTATAAAAGTCACTCAAAATACAACGTTGCACGGGGCGACCTGAAATACTTTAATATATACCTATTCTATTACAAATCCGACCATTCTCTTTTACTTTGCCCAAGAAACCCAAAACTTTTTGTTATTGATTTTTAGGCTTTTAATTTCGCCGAAAACTATCAATTTTGTTACTGTATATATAGGTAGGTATTCATACGGGATCACTTAATCTTACGATCTTTTAATTCCTGAAATAACTTAAAACCATCACTTGTGCTTCCAAATGCTTTACAGTGCCTGTGTGTGGTCCAATAAGGAGGCCTAAATGACTTCATTATTGAACAATCAGCTGACAACATTCACTGCTGTCACAACAGTAGAAGTAGCAGTCACGAGCTCGTAAATGCGGCGACAACACAGGCGCTCGCGCACGCACCGCCGACCCCCTTCCCCCCCATATCCCCCGCACACACCCACAGCCGCCACCAAACACACCCCGCGCCGGCCCGACACAACGCTCGAGCCGTTTCATGAATGCCACACATGGTGATAGATTTTTATTTAAAGTCAATTTTAGAATTAGTAATGTCTACCAACATACGTAATATTTGATTTTTGAAAGAGGACTTTCAATCACATGCAATTATGTTGAAAATAAAATGCATTGATTGTATAAATAAAACATCAATTCAATATTTGCCGCAATTACAAGTTAAATTTTACTTGTCGTATGTGAATCGTATGTGAATATTTCATAAAGCGAGTATCCAAATTGCAATTATCGAAAATCTGCCGCAGGACAGCCAACGATCTGCCGTAATTCAGAACAAACACAACATTTTAAATGCAAATTAACGAAATAGGTATCAAATGTACGTTGGCTCGCGCCGTTCAATTAATACATTTAAATAATGTGTAGGAGTGATCATTAGAGGCGGCGCGCGGCGGCGGCGCGGTTCGTGTAATTTGCGTTTCAATTAGCGGCCTGCACTCGTGCACTAATTAATGAACGGCCGAAGTCGCGCGTAAGTCGCGTACGTTGCGTGCGCCGCGTACGCCGCGCCGGCTCGCGCACTCACGCGACCTGCTATGTGCAGTGTGCACGCAGTCGTACCCGGGCGATATTCTAAAGATATGTCTAATATACAAACTCAGTGAGCGGTCAATTCCGGTGGCACCGGACCAAATGAGGGTTGAGCATCTTGGTCGTATGGATCATATATCGATATGACCAATTTGTAAAACGAATAATTCTATACTATTCTTCATATTAAGCAAACTATAAAAATAAAGTCAAGATAGAATTAATTTAAATATATAAGGCCCAAAAAGTAGAAATAAGTTTAAATCGAAGTTTTGTTTTTTGTTGTAAGTTGGGTTTCATTAACACTAATTACTTAGTAGAACATTTACCACCATCAGTTTTTCTTGCAGGTTCCTTCCTGCTGGGCCGTGTGATGGACCGCCAGTAAACTTGTAAGAACCGCCTGGTTCTGGCAGACCAGTTTAGTGTAGGCCTAATTTAAATATATTAGATGACTCTCGTGATCTCGTAGAGTCATTAGCGGGTATCATAAGTATAATAGTGACTGGTACTTCCTATTACACACACCGTTACACAAATATTGTTCTTCTTTTTTTTTACTGAGTTTGAAAAATTTGGATGAAATTAGACTCAGAAATAGATTACAATCTAGTATAGCACGTGGGTTACTTAAATGCAGTAAAACATACGACCCCGCTGGATATATTTGATTTTACTTTCGTAGTTATAGCCATCGCCCATAGTCACCAAGTTTTAACAAGGCCATAAGTTTTTAAACACATCAAAATGGACACACTTGCACAATCGCACGAAAAGATGGTTAGAAAGTTAGCATTTGCATTATATCATTATATGATTGCACGATGACTCGATCTGCGCTTGTGTGCGTGTGAGTACGTCCAGGTCGGTCTCCTGCATCAATCCATTGTGCCGCGACGTCGACGTGCTGTCGGCTCTCATTCGCCGCGAGGAGTCTGTACAATGTGCTGTCTGCTGTCTAAACAGTCGATAACGTTGTCGTTAGCCCGGTACATCCCCGTGGACCGGCCTAGTTGAAATAAGAGTTCATTATCAAAAAATATCCAACTTCATTGATGAGTGGAAAACTAACTATCTACTGCGCCTGTACTCCCATACCAATGTGGCAAGCATAGCGTAGCACTGGTTGTCAAACAGACACGCAGTCCGCGTGATAGTAAGCGTCACTGCAGCCTATAGACGCTCGTAATATCATAAGAATATTAATAACGCGTTGCCAACATTGTGACTTGAGGATATTATGCCACATTACACAGTAAATTCATTGTCTCTCTCACCCCTCAGACCGGAACACAGCAATGCTAGTTCACGACATATGATGCACAACTTCCACACTTGAAGTTCAAACCACTTCAGTGTCGACGGAAGATACAAGACTAGATGTATAAGCTACTTCACCGTACAATATCATGTACTATCTAAAATTAGCATTAGAATTCCAAACAAATCTTGTAGGCGTTATTGTCTGGTTGTAACAACAGTTATGCAATGTAATAAAAAGGCACATTTTTAATAACTCATAATACTTTCTTCTATAATAATAAATAAAAACTAGTTATATCTTCCTATTATGGAAATATAATAAACATATGATACTGATGGCCCTGCGAGATAATAAGAATTACTCTCATATATGTAAATTAGGCCTACCTTAAACGGCGCCAGACGGGTCTTAAAACTAAGTTTACTGCAAGTTTATTACGCGACCTACAAGAAAGGAACATACCAGTAAGAAAAACTGGTGGTGTAAGAGGTTCCACACGAAGTAATTAGTATTAATGTAATCCCTACCGTCGTCGGCCCTTACAAATCTTTGTCTTAAAATTATTGGTTAGAGCAATTCAATTCAATTTCAAGCAGTTTTATCATTAATGTTAAACTTATTCACCGGTAAGCCTGAGATGCTGCCTGGTATTTTATGATAAAATCCAATGCAATTGCCCTTGAAAGAATTATTCATTTTATGGAGCCGTGTAATGAGGACTTAAATCTTATGTATATTTTGTGTATTAATATTATGTATGTCAGAATTTTTCTTAAACATGCCTAAGTTTTATAGAACATAATATTTTCATTTACATACTGACTGTGTACAGTCATTGTATGAATTTCTTCAAATTTATCTTTTCGTTACTTTTTTTGTTTCATTTTATAAAGAGAATGAATTTCAGCAGTATTACCCCATAGTCATTAACCAGATGGCAGAACACTGAAAATAAAATATTGTAGCCAAAGATCCTGGTGATCGCTGCCATTACAATTAATTCTTTGAATTCCATTGTTTAAATGAGATTTTAACGGATAATTAATGCAGGTCCTCTGACCTCATAGTGATATAGCTTTTCGATTAATATCTCATGGTGCACTCAATCGAATGCTATAGAAAAGTGCCACAGAAGATGGCTAAGGCATCAAGCTCATCACCGGCGTCAGTTGTCGAGCGACAAAAAGTATTAGACTAGTAAAAGCAAATTGATTATTGTGCCTCTTTTTATTTTTATAAAAATGTACCATTAATTGCATTATTTCGACGGGTCCGATGGCGACGATGGTGGTGATCCTATCTTGTGCGCCAAAGGTCGTGAGTTCGATCCCTACCCAAGAAAAATATTTATATGTTAGTATTATCATCCTGCACTAAAAAGTGCAGAATGATAATACTAATATTGAAAACAATCTAATATAAAATAAAACATTATGTGAATGTACCTGATATGGGTGAGAGAGAAAGGAGGGCACAATTTAAGTGGGGACATAAGAACTAAAGATAATGCGTAAGGCTCTCTTGAATACATATTTACTTGACTTCAGAGTCGTATAGCTGCCACAGTAAAAGAATGGGACAGTAAGTACGAGTCGTGACGAGCAGTAAGAAATGTAACAGTATTATAAGAGATAACTGGGTGTCCAAGGATCAAAAACAATTGAAAATAGGGTGGTTAAGACACAAATATCCCGGCGTTGTCGAATAGGTAACCATTAATGGAGAGAAAGGAAATGGGCCGTGGGCCAAAGATAAAGTAAAGGCAATTGTTTAAAATTCGATCTACTCATAGCTTATACAGTAATCCCTAAGAGATATTAGTGCAGCACACATCACTATAATCTATCTCTCTACTCACACAATACATACTTCTAAGTGGTCGTATTTTAACAGCATTTATTCTACTTGCGTGCTTCTTCTGCCATACCTAACATTCACTGGTTTTGTTTATTAAATTATTTATTAAGACACCGCCCCGTCCCGGCTTTAAACGATTGCAATGAGGATAAAAGGTGGTTATTGTGGAATTATTTCAGTCATTATCCCATTATATCCCACGAGAAAGAAATATAGCAGAATTTTTGTAAACCTTTTCAATGTGTACAAAACTTAGTATATAGTTTTATATATATATATATATATATATATATATATATATATATATATAAAATCGGGATCAGAATCCGTTGCGTAGTTTTAAAGATTTAAGCTAACGTATAAATAGCGATTAAGAAAGCGACGTTGTTTTATACTATTTAGTGGTAATGTCTTTATTGTTTATGAAGAAGAACTTCGAACAAAAAATTTTGTTATATTATAAAATTATATTGAATTTAGAATATTGTCTACTAAAAAATGTGGTGTTTCTGTCTCAAACTGAAACAAGTGTCGGTAAGCGAGCTTATCGATTTATGCCCAGCAACAATCCAATCCCGCGTACCTGTCGCGGACGGCCTGCCCTGAGCCGCAAGCCGAGAGCCGCGGGCGCGCGACGTGCGGTGCGTGCCAACGCGCGCCCGCTACACCCTCGGTGCGGCCCTCAGGCGTTCAGGGCCTGCGCGTCAAAAGCTCTCGACACGGTTCAATCGACTACATCTTTCCTCCAATTCTGCTTCAAGTATGAATGTATTGTTTTACATTGTCTACTCAGCATGCATTGTTCAAGGGCATGGAACAAAATACCTTAAACATGATCCAAGAGTGGGCTACTTGTGGACAGTCAGTCAGAATATTTTGAATCCCTATCAGTCTCACGGATCGAACATATATAACTGACTAAAAACATAAAATGACATAACCACTTGGAATAATACAAACAGTGTACACTAGCAATGATATTACAAACAGTGTCAGTTAGAAGAGCCAACCACGAGGTAATGTTGGAGAAGATGTCTTGCGAGCGGGCCGGGCGGGCGGCGCGCGGGCGGGCCGGCACGCGCCGCCCGTTACCGCGCGCCCTAATGCCCCCTGTGATTGCGGCACAATGTAAATTGTTGCACATCGCATTGTGTCCCGGACTGCCGACTGCCGGCGAATTCTGACCTTGATTGCATTTGCATTCTGCCGGAACATTGAATATTCTCTTGGGAATGGATTTTTGTTCACTCTCAAAGAACAGAACTCAACGTGGATATGTTTGGGACCAGATTAACTTTTCATATTTTTACCATTTGTATAGTTATTGTTCGCACAAATAGGTGCAGTTAGAAATTCATAATTATATCAAATCATACCGACCGTCCTTAACAGAAAATTCTAGAAAAAGATATTGTGCCGATAGTAAATTAATAACAATGGTCAAATAATTTTAAGTATACACAGAATGAGCTAAGGTTATTGCCTTCGGCTTCAAACTTGGGCTTCAAAATACGTTTCGCAAATTCAGCAGCGCACGTCATGCAACACTTGACAACAGCGCGACAGCGCGACACCGCGACACCGCCACCTGCGGCGCGACACGGCGCGCGGCACGGCGCGCGACTAACCCAATCAGGTTCACCCCCAAGCCGTCGCCGCGTGTTATTGCAGCACCTCGTCGTCGTTAAATAACCTTTTAACTACGCCGCGTTACTGGTTAACTTATACTTACATAATAAGTACAGAGTCTACCGTAACTTCGGCTGTTCATGTATAGTTTTAGTGTTTCAGTGCAAAACTGCATTTTATGATTGTAATATTTTTTTAGTAAACAGATAGCGTGGAAATAAAAAGCTACTGAAAATGCATCGCTTGGAACAAAGTTGCTCCAGTCACAGCGAAACGACTGACTTTGCGACTGCGAAGTTGAAGTTTGTTTATTTCAAAGTAACAAGTTGTTGTAAAATACGGAACACACCAATTATTTTAACTTACAATTGCTTTTCTGTGATGTGCAATTTGAAATGATGATAAAGTAAGTCAGTAGCGTCTGTCCGGTCGGCCGGCGGTTATGTTGATGAAGCGGTAACACGCCACCGGGCGACGCTGGCCGCGGGTCCGGCGCCGCAGTCGTTAGTGGACCAATCAGCAGCCACATTCGTATTCCGAGCGAGCAGCGCGCGGCGCCCGACAGGACACCGCACTTTTCATCATAAATACTCTCCTTTTTACAATAGACACCATTAGAGGTCAACATTTTGCTTGAAACTATTTTTTTATCAGACAATCTAAAATAGAGCATTTAATGAGGTCTTAAGCGATAAGCTATTGATTGTATAAATATCTTGTTAAATTTTATTATATGAACCCAATGAAAATTAGATGAATGTTGAAAATAGATTACTATTTTTGTGGCGCAGCCTGTCATAACGGAGGAGCGGGTGTCCCGGTATCGGCGGGGGGGGGGGAAGGGGGGGGGGGGCATGCACATTGAACTCACGACGACGCGAGTTGTAACGACAAATTAGGTCGCGCCGCGCTCAATGTGCAGCCACGTCTGCCGCAGGTTGCTTACCTAGTTTCACATTTCTCTAGCAGTTTCTAAAACTCCGATTGAAACTTTACGTTTTCAACATCTTTGCTTCTGTTAATTATATTTTTAGGAATACTGAAACAACTCTAGTAATGTTCTAAGGTGAATAGAAGTAAGTAAAGCGAGGCGCTACTTCCGGCCTACATTCCCCTGCATCTCTATTTAATGGACTACAAACATTTACATCTAGCTGCGAATACTTAAAAATAATACGACTATTTATTATGTAGATATGGAATCATTCCAAAGTTAAATATGTGTGTTTATGTTACCGCTGATTGCAATCAGCGGCAGGTCTCGCCTGAGCTCTCGAGCCGGTGGACGCTGCCGTCCCTAGGGAGAGCTCAACTGGAGCGTCCCGGCTGCGCCCCGCGCGAGCCGACCTTACCGATTTAAGAGTGTGTGTGTATGTGTATATACTACGCGAGCCTTTTTTAGCTCGCACACATTTTTAATCATGATCTAATAATAAAATTACTTTTGTTTAAAAATTGACATTTCCAATGTTTTTTTCATATTCTGAATGTTTATTTCTATTTATTATTATCGCACTAACTTTAAAAAAGAATAAATCTTGGATAGTAATTCTTGTTTTACATTTGTTTTTTGCTTATGACGCTTACTGTAATATAAAATATAATATTTCTGTTCGCAATAACCGAGAAAACAAATCAGCACAATACAGGCCATGGTATATACGCCACAATATAAGCCAAAATGTGCCAATGAATGATCAATCTACACTAACGTTATAAAGTTAAATAGTTTGATTTAATTTTAATATAATTTGACGCCAGAAATCTCAGGATTTAAAGAAATATTTCGGTGTGTTCATTTATTGAGAAAGGCTAACACCACAAGAGCGGATAATCAATGACACTAGGGTTGTTCTTTAAACTAATGCGGATGAAGTCGCGCGCGCAGCTAGTCTAGCATAAGTGCGAAACATTGTTTGATCAATCAAAACTACCGATGAAAACTGCTTCACTCGGCGCAGTCCCGAATGTTCTAACTAATCTAAAAGTAAAAACTAATGTAAATCAAATCGTCATCGTAACTCGGATTTGGACGCGACAGGCGCCGCCACTCCTCTTGACGGATCGCGCTCGGCTTTTGGATTGTGTGTGTAGGTACGTTTGTGTGCGACGTACTAGAGCATATACACACCAGCATTGCTACATGGATGTGGGTAAGCTGGTAGTCGCATAGGAATGATCGCGCGGCGCGGCCCGCCAGGACCTGCACAACGCGGCCAGGCCGCGCCGCCACCGAGCGACAGTTTTGTGATAGCCCCGCACTCTCTCACTTCGAGGCGGACCTGAGGTGTGCGCTGCGAACGTAAACGTGCGTTCTACTATTACACACGTGTATCATATCTTGATTATGAAAAATTAAAAGAAAACTGCTTCTTCTTGTTCTTAACCTACATTCACAACTGTTCTCAGGCGGTTGTGTGTCGACAATTGCGCCGCCCCTCCCTCGGTGCAGCACAGCTTCCGCACTACTGCACGCAGAGGTGGTGTTTGTTGTGCGCGGCCTCTTGGTGTTACGTTTATATAACATTAATTCACTCTTCCATATTGCATGTTAGAGTAAGTTACCAGAGTGTTGATGAAGATTTTTATAATAAATTCACACAGTACCTCTCACATTGACCTGATTCGAGATAAGTCGCTTTGAACACTTGTGAAACGGACATCAGACAAATGCGTGATTTCAAAAGTCATCGATAAAACATAGTTTACATTTAACACCCAGGCACAAAACAATCACAAATATGCAATATATAAATGTGTGTCCTGGGCGAGGATCGAAGCAACGACCCGTGGCGCACCCATAGTGAGTCATGTCGTCAGCATGACTTAGATTATTTACAGAAACATCATCTACAAAACTTCCGACGTTTTTTTTGCCAAGCTAGAGCTAAATATTAGAAAGACGGGGGGATCTCAAACCATCTCGTCGCAATTTACATAATATTAAATTTAATTCATACAACATCTCATATATTGACCACACTCCGAGACAAGTCTTAAAGCACTTGTGTTAAACACAGTGAGAGAGTGAGATCTGAGGAATCATAAATACACTACTTAAATACATATATGTAACACCCAGACACAGAACAAACACAAATATCATCATATAAATATTTGCTCTGGGTGGGAATCAAACCCACGACCCCTGGCGCACAAGATTAAGAGGATCAGAGGATAATACCATCTGCGCTATCATATCCGGGCAATTATCACAGTTTTAATAACATCACTTAAAAAAATAGAAAGAACAGTCGGTCAGACAAATATAATAAGTTCCATCAGACCTCGCTGAAGTTGTTTCAAGTGTGCCGCCGCAATAGTTAGCAACAACATCCCTCCGCCGATACAGCTGTCGCGGACGACGAACTACACGTCTATGCTACACACCTCGCTAAACAATAGCTTATATTGTGTGTATTACATGCAAAGTAGTTTTGTGTTGTTCTCGTGTCGTCCCAATCTCTGCGAACGCTGTTTTGTAACAGGCAACGGCGGAATAGCTAATACATGCGGCAGAAGTTCCTAAGACAGACCTTTTTTTTAAGCCGAGAAGTACCGGAAGAGTAAAATAGTACCTCCCTCGAGATGGCGGTATATCATACGAAACAGTGTAGCTCAAATGCAGAGGGTGGAGATGGGCAGCATCATCCCCGTAACGAAAGCTGCGCCTTGCGATTGCCAACACGCTTGCCAACGAGCAAACAGCCAATGTTGCAATTAGCAACGGGCGAAGCTCCCCCTTTCTTGGGAAGACCTATGTCCAGCAGTGGACTTCCAATGGTTGTAATGATGGTGATGAGACCGTTTTTTCTTTAGTTGCCACGCCTGTTTATTCATGTATCCGTATCGTTCCTTCAATTTAAATAACTATATTTTTATTATTATTCAGAGTAGACGTGACTTCGGAGTGTAGACCTATAAAGTATTAATTAGATTGTTCTATTTCCAGTTATCAGATAAAAGCGGGCAAGTCCGCGGCACAAAGGACGGCGTAGTGTGATACTCGCGTGTCGCGGTGACACACTAAGCGGATTATAGCGCAAGTATTATCGACCGCATTTACATGCTTATCTTAATAACTGCAAAATTAGCACGATAAGATACGACATAGGATTCCTTAGATAAACACAATATATTGATAAATATACAATCCCTTTATATTTTATTTACTAATTCATAGATTGTTTACAATGTCAAAAAATCAATGATCCACTGTCTGTACACGGAACTACGAGCTAAAGGGAAGAACACAGTGCAGATTACCTTCCAGTGGTTTCAATTTTTACTTTTAAATAACGGTGTTAGGTAAATAACAAATGTTCCTATAATTATAAAATATAATTAAAGCCTGTCCATGGATGTAAGGCGATCAGAAACCACCTATCTCTATCTAATGGTATCATTAAATCTGTTTAAAAAACTCCTTCGAGAGCAGCCCGTGAGGGCAGACTGAGACACGCGACAAGAAATGAATTTGGTACGATGCAAGCAATACGGGCCGGCTACAGTGCGGCTTATTCCTTAGGGCCATAGGACACGGCGTTTTTTAAACGCGCCGACGACGCGCAGATGACGCGCGTATACGCGCTTCAAACTCAACTCGAACGCAACCTAGTAATCTAAGTACGTACCTTACGTACTAGTACCTAGTACGCAACAGCGTCCACGGCGCCGAAAACGCGCGTTTCTGAAACGCGCGTCGTCGACGCGTTTAAAATACGCCGCGTACTATGAGCCTTACACTGACCTGCGACGGGCGACAGCTTGCGCATCACGCACCATCGCGATTTCCACTGCAACAAAAGGAATAATGCTCCGTCACTTACATACATATTTATAAATGGCGTGACGGCGCTCTCAGCACAACCACATTTATCGGTGCCAAATTGAAGGTCCTTAAAACCCTGACACTGCGGTTACCAAAAAATAACAAACATACAACTTAGCACATAATCGAACTGAAAGGAAGACCTTCAGGTCAATTGTGTACTCTCGCGTTTATAAATGTATCATCTTCAACTTATTCCAAGATGTAAGGCTTCGATTAAATGCGCATTAGAGAAAAACTAATGTTGTTTGGCAGATCAATAGTATATATATAGACAAATATATAGTACACTATATATTTGTCTTTAGCAACACCCGCGGGTTCACCCGTAAAAATATTGATTAATAAAAGTATTTTAAGTTACTCTTTACCTCATCGGCTAATCGATAGAGATTTAGAGATTAGCTGAAACAAACAGACAATCATTTTAGTATTTTAGTATATATCTGTTTGTAATTATACTCGTCACAGTTAGTTATTATCATTATAGTACCTACGTACCTACATGTAACAGTTAAATAGAAACCTATTAATTTGTATACAAAATGCCGTTACACGTTACTATGTGGCCCTCACCTGTTGCAAGGTGTAGAGCCGGTGTAGAGCGATAGTTATCGGAAATGTAAGTGCAATAAGCGAACGACAGAGGGCGCTAACAATCTAATCTTAATTGTTTTTTTATTTATTTATTTAGACCAACCAACATCTGTTTTAAATATTCCATGTCAAACATCTATATTAAATCATTGCAACAGACACTTAAAGCCCTGGTAGCAAAACGATGGGTACCTTTTTCCCGTCGCGGAACTTGACCGTGCCCTCGATGATGGTGTTGTCGTCGGCCATCTTGGCCACCGCAGCTCGCCGCTCGCCGCTCGCGGGCTCACTCGCGCATCGCTCGCAGCGCGGCCCCGCTCTCGTATTCACATCACAACGCTAGCCTTTATTCTGAAACAATACAATCTACGTTGACGCACTCCTTTGTCAACTGACTAGCGACTACGTTACTATTTCAAGCATTTAGTTCTCTATTTTTCTGGCTTATTTCTTCACCGTGAGGTATCGGAACAGGTTAGAATAATGAGGTTTAGAGACTGACCGAGAACGACAATTCATACTCATCATTTGTAAGTCAACATGAGCAGCTCAAGTGCAACAGGCAGGAGATGGGCAGCAGCATCGGGGGTATACATCGGTCTACAATCACCACCTTTATCCTGCGCTGCAGTTGAGAAAGCCGTGCCCAGATTGATGATGGGTTTTCATAAATAAAAATAGACTGATCAGTTCTTATAACGTCTGCTATCTGTCATCCCAACCTGATGCAACCGAACACTAGCCACCTAGACAAATAGTTTTGCTGTTTACTAGAGGTAGACCTTATACCAAAGTGCATGGGTCATTTACTTATTTCTACCGCCAACCGGTAGTGTTTGCATTGTTGAGTTCCGGTTTGGAGAGTGAGAGATGCAAAGAAAGTACTACTGAATGTGACATAATATCTACCAGCCACAAGGTTGCCAACGCGCTAATGATGTCCTTGTGATACGAGAATACGAGCGTCCATGGGCTGCAGCCGCGCCCACTATCACGCGAGCTATGCTTATTTGTCAATATTGACAAGAAGAATAGAGATATGCTCACTTCCATTTGGAGAGACCGGTGTTCATCGGTCGTTTTACAGTTCGTATACTTACATGCACGTTTTGAAAAAAGCTACCATTATAACAACTCATTCTGAAATACTTTTCGATTTATATTTTGTTAACTGTGAAAGCAGGTTTACCCGCGTTAATTAAATAATAATAATCCAAGCATGACACGAGTAAATGCTCTTACAGGTTGCAGCGTGATGTCATTTGCCTAGATTTCCTGGGCTATCTAACATCTAACACCAAAGTAATTTTCAAGTCGGTAGTCCCTCAACATAAACGCATTTAACCAAACCGACAAACTCTTCAGTGTTATAATATTAATATAGATAATGTTATAATATTAATTAGAACATATGTGGAAAGCATAAATCTTTATCAAAGCCTCTTCGGAAAAGTAAATAATATAACAAAATGATGCCTTGACGCCGACACGTGTCACTACACAGTACGTCACGTGGTCATGCTTTTATCACCCGCCGCATCACAACGAGGGACACCGAAACATTGTCATACAGTGATCAGCGTGTACTCGTAGCGCTACTAGTACATTTGCACGACCGACGCTGATGACTATGCGCCGATGGCGACCTCGGGGTGGCTGGCACGCGCCCCGCCGCGCTCCGCGGCGCGGCCTGCACGCGCTCACGTCACCGCGAGCATATCACTAGTCGCTGGCCTTGTGGCCTGAATATATTAAATGACATGGGTGAGTAATGATCCAGTCTCTCACTTCACGCTGCAACACAGCTGTACAGAAACTGCTGTTTGGCGGAAAAGTACACGTTATATTGAATGGTGGTCGCATATTATGAGCTCGTTGACACTCACAAGAACGCATTCGCTACGTATGAATACGTACATGATTAATCTGTTTTAATTTCAATATTAAATACTATCCTTTTATTCTTAGCTTTCCAGGTTCAAAAGTGCTTTCATGGTTAAAATAAGAGAATACTTGCTGAAGACAAAATGAGAATACAAAATGCTGTATAATATGTTAAAAGACACAAATCTGCCGATCTTCTAGGTTTAAAATATTATCCCATTTTTTCCAATACACAAATTTCAAACACATCCTAGCGGTCCTTTCGCCGCGCGGAGATGACATAACTGTGAGAATAATTTTCAATATACGGGGCTGATGAATATCTGGTATCCATGTCATCATGGTCACCCTACAGTTTGTATTATAAACTGATTAGTTTATGAGCTAAAGTGAAGGTGACAATCAATAGAAAAATAAGGTGACAATGAGTCATTACTACATTTCTATCCCGATTATTGTGTGCCCGCTTCGGGTACAAAAGCTACGTTAATAATAAATAACGCCAGGGCAAGAGCTGAAACCCAAAAATGAATCTTTTACTTTAAAATACTTGCGAGCTAAATGTATGGAAGCATTCTATAAATTCAGGCGTGCCACTTAACTAAACCACTATGAATTTCCCATGGCTTTGAACTAAAAGACGTTATCCGAAGGTATTTCGTGTCCGTGCCTTTTCAAAGGCTCTTAAAATGACCGAAGTGCGAAGGTATCATCTGCCCGTATACACCTAAATAGTGGTGTAAGCTTGTGGAACAATATGCCAACGAGACGCGGCGTAATTGAGTCTGTGGCGCGGAGGAGGGCGCCCGGCGCAGCGAGCCGGGCCGCACCGCACGGCGGTGGGTGCCGCCGGTGCCCGGCGGCCGGCGGCCGGCGACCGGCGATCGGCGACCAGCGACCGGCGCCGCACGCCGGTAAGCGGTTTATCGGAGGATTTAGTTAATGCGAGCGGTGGGACGCGACAATTACTAGGCCTTGCTCGCCTTCCTGCCGTACACCTTCGGCACCGTTCAATCAGGAAGACTGCCACAACTCAAATAGAACTTGATGCTCGTGACACACAAGATTTGCTATCTATCTGTCACGAGAATCGGTGGACTCTTCTGTTCTTTTACTTTAAGACCATCTTTCAGGGCTGGATTTTACCAATATAACTAATTGAAATTCAAACGCAATATTATTCTAAATAAATTTATTAAAAAATTAAAGGACTTTAAATACATAGAAATAAACATCCCATTCTATTTATATTAAGATATACTTTAAAGCGGCTAGTTGCCTCTGTTGATGGTCCGTCGACATAACATGAACGCTAGAATAAGTTGAAGGAACTCAGTATAATCTCAAACAGTTTTATTATCTACGGGTATAAAGTCAATAAAACAGCATGACCTTGAAAAAAACATCTCGTAATATTTGAATTGACTGAAAAAAATATTTGTAGGACCTGCGGAGAAGTCGACTACTATAAAGACCGCAAACAAGCACATGGCCCGCTCGATGATAAACGTGACCGCGGCCTAAAGTCACTCTTGTCATCACAATGATATCACTAGTGAGTCGCCAACTGTGAGAAACGAGGGGTGGACAATATCACATTTACTCAGTGTTGATTGCATCTCTCAATTCAAACGGGAACACAGCAATACGAACACTGCTATTTTGCGGTAGAAATAAGTGAGAATGAGGTACCAATGCAGACGTTCTTTGTAAAAGGTCCTCCTTTAATATGAATGTTCACACGACATTCATCACCAACTTCATCACCGAGTCAGAACGGCGTTCGTATATAATAAAACAAAACTTGTCAACGGAGACAAATAAATAAAAGTATTATATATCACAGAACATAAAAGGCGAATGTACCGTTTGGTTCTTTTGTATAAACGCACCAACCCACTGATTGAAAAAAGATAATTTCTAAATAATCTAAAGATGTAGTCGCATATATCAGGTAATACTCATGGAGTTTGGGGCGCTGCTTGACAATCTGTCTGTCCGGCGCACTACACGCAACAAATTATGTTCATATTTTAATTGTTTCTGCACTATGGACAGTCAAATTCAAAAATTATTTTAAAAAAGTGACTTTAAATGATCCGTGTAATGTCACTCGGCTACCGAGACGACCGCTCGTTTTAGCTGGAATTTGTAGAGACTCGATACGTTATCGGATGTCTAGACAATTAATAATATTGAAAAACACGCTTTTAAAATACATCAAACAAATAGTGTAAAATATGTATTATAACAAAGTGAAAGTAATGATGAACAAAAAATACTATTAGTACTCTGAAGCAAACTGCGGGTCGCAGGTCCGCGAGTGCGGCGCGACGCGGCCCGCGCTTTGCTCAGAATACTACTGTTTCAGTTTTTATTCATCATTGTTTTCACTTCGTCATCATAATATTTTAAATTTATAGTTCGATTTATTGTTAAATAATATTGTACGCATGCGCAGGCTGCGTGGCCTCACTTGCTCTTACACAGGAATTTCCTTCATCCGAGAATTAGGATAATGATTTTTGATGTCGGTACAAAGTTTCAATTAAATTTGTCTGTCTAAATAAAGTGGGTCCAAATCGAGAACCTTTGAATGAGTCGGTTACAAACATACACACCAACATACAACTGAAGCTAATATATATCGTGTAAAAACCATCTAGATTGGGACTTCCTACAGCGCCAAACTTGCGTCACGACTCCGGTCTGCATCAATTTTATATTGATTATAAGTAAATAAGTTATATTTTCTTCAACTACGCAACAACTGATCCTTGTTGGTTATCACCAGGTAGATGTAATAAGTCTGCCGTTGCACGTTCACAAGATATTACGTGTAAAATATGAAAATAATTCCACATAATATAATAATAAAATCCATGTACTTGAACTTCCCTTTTATGTTGAATCAACAAACAAAACAAGAAACTGCCGCCTGTAGATCTCGCCCTCGTGGGTACTTCTTGTGAGTGTGTTGTTTTCTTGGGGTACAACCACGACTATTTTATAATGAATATTTTCATTGGGTTTCGCACCAAGTGCCTGATATATTATGAGATTTTTTAACGTGTAAATATTACAATTTTCAAGGAGTCTTAGACAAAAATATAGCGTACGTCAAGTTGTCCCTCACATTGACGTCGAGTGCTTTGATCGCTGAGGATGGATTAAACGTGCTAAGTTTCAATGCACTGTGACTCTAGAGCGGTCCCCACGCACCCCGCTTCAGGGGAGACATTCACTTTACCTCCAAATCAATGTTAACATTTTTCTAAAGCTGATATTAGTTACGATGAGGGTAAATACCGACCTAGACAATATGCTTTGAGACCAGGGAATGTTAACCCAAATGCCGATAAGGGATAAGTGTTATTGGTAACACTCCCGGAATGAGTTTGGACTCTTCCCACCACCAGGTTTTCTTTCTTATTAATTTTGGTTTCGTAATTAACCTTGTACAAGACCTTTGTACTGCAGGCGGCACTGGTCGCTGGGCCACGTTACTCATACGTAACGACTTACCTACTCTGTTCGTTTCACTAATACTATGTCTCGGCCAGAGTGTTCACTAATTAGATATTCAAGACATTAAATTCGGTTAATGATGTAGTAAATTTTGAAATAGAAACAAAAAAAAATGTTGAAGTATATATAAAATGTATATATCGATTATCCTTCACTTTTAGGTTAAAAATAAACTCATGCGTTGCGTTCTGAAAACGAAGAAACGACAATTAAAGTCTATTCTTCCACCAATTATTCTTATTTATCTATTTTAATTAACCAATCTATCACAATAAATCTCTTTTACAATGCTATTTTTTTCATAACCTCTCAACTGACCATTGACCTCAGACCAAGGATCCCCAGACTCTAGCGCTTGTCAGTTGTCAATGTCATTGGTAATGTAGTAAGCGCGGCAAAATTCAAAATTAAAGAAATATTATTTCTTTACATGTATATTTGTGAACTATCTAATAAATATGAAAAGTTAGTTTGCAACAACTTCTTGTACGGTTTTAAATAGTATTGTATAGAGTAACTGAGATTAGGAACTATTACTCTAAAAGACAACTCAGTAACGATTATAATTTTTCGACCTGCTTAATATAGGGTTACAGGTACGAGTGTAAATTTAAAGACTGTGTTACATTTTGTGTTTCAATTGCAAATTGCATTATCATCATTTTTGATACCATAGATACATGCTGTACCCGCTATCAAACACGAATTATTCGGTACTTTTATTTCGTATACCAAGGAGGATATCTTAATTTATTGATGTTCTATTATTCTCAATTTGAAAACGTGACTATGACTCTAGAGACAATGACTCTGCTATTTTAGAGACTTGAACTAGAGGGGGGCCCGCGAGCGAGGAAGCGAAGTCAGCGACCAACGATCTGTTGACCATTAGTGGTGGGAAAGTATCCGTATGCATAAAAACAAACACTTTTGCTAGTATTATAGCAATGTTCCGCGCTACACGCCCCTAAATGGTCTACCAGGACTACATTGCGATAGTCGTTTACTTTAAATCCTACTAAAAAGATACACCTGCAGAGCTAAACTCAAAAAGCATACATTTCATTTAAATTGATTTTAGATGCTACGAACGAAGTAACTTACTATTTAATGTATGAAATTTCGTTTCACAGTATTCCCTCTGACAAGCCGGCGAAATGTTTTATTTACAGATTTACTAGTAAAGATCATGTTCTATCCGGCATCATTCGGCACTAAGATATGATATTTTGATTTTCCTTTAGCTTTGAAACTGTTGGGTAACTTTCAACTGTACAAAGAGTGAGTGGCTGATTAGGGAAGCATCAAAATGTACTATGTACTCGGTTAACGCACACAGGTAACGATATATTGCTAGCGTGTGCAGGCCGCAGAGACGCATCGAGCAGACAATGTTGCAGCACTCAGGAGTCACGCACCCTCTCCGAGCGGCGGCCACCCGGAGCAGCCCAGCACCCGCGCCCTGCGCCGCCCACGGACATGAGCGATAACTTCACAACGGTCCGCCGCAGCCGGCTCCCGGCTCAGGCCGCCTCCTAACTACCTAATATTCTACTGCTTACTTACACACACACACATCTTGTTTATTAACATTAACCATATATACATTTAAATTTATGTATGTATTTTTATTATTCCAATGTCTTTATTAATAAAACTATTTTGTTTACATATTTTCGCAACAACTTTGCCCGAGTCTTTATGTCCGCTATAATTGTCTGTAAGATGCTTTTATCAATCTATCTAAATCTCTCTCTCTATCTCATATCTTTCGGTTACCTAACTAATACTAATTTAAGTATGAATAATACTTAAATTAGTATAATTTTTGATATTCATTTTTCTAATTAAAATAAACTAGTTTGTTATTATTTATTTAGTAAAAGTTTATATTTAATATAACATTTAGCAAATGAAGAGTCAACATTTACCTAATTTGCAATGTGAAACAGTTCGCCCAGTTCGCGAAAGTCACAAAAACTTCACAGAACGTCACCGATACGGTCACAGAGGACCCACAACGAGGAGGTCGGTTCACTTCACTCGGTCACCGGCACGCGACAGTCTGTTCCGCACAGAGTTCTCACTGCTCGATCGTATAAAGTTTGGGGCGCGGCGCGCGGCAGTCCGGGACGGCCGGGAGCGGCGGGAGCCTCGCAGGGAACTGCCGCCCCGAGCGGGCGCGCGGCCCGCGAGGGCGGCGGGGGCGCGCTCGCGGGCCGGGGCGGCGGGGGCGACTCGCGGGGCGCCGAACGCCCCCCCGCCCTCGCCCGGGTCCCGCAGTCTTCGGGGAAATTTTGACGAATGACATTTTCGTAATGTTTCACTTTTAGAGGAACGCACCGCTCGCGAGGGGCTATGCACTCCGCTAATTGCGCTTTTAATGAATACTGATGCATCGCCGTAGGCCCGCAGGACGGAGGGAGTAACGGTGGGGGAAGGGGGATGGTTGCGGTAATGAGCGACGAGCAATTTGTGTAATTGGCAAAGTTTTGCGTTCGGTTCCTCAGGCGGCAGTTTTATAGATGTCGATACAGTCGCACTAGACCGGGGAGAAGGCTCGCGATGCACTCTACTCGGTGCATCTTTATCCTAAACGAAAATGACTGCTGTTGGATAGGCTATTAGCATTTTCTTGTAACTTATGTTTATATCTTCGACAAGTAAGTCTCATAGTGTCCTATTATTTTAAATAAGTTGCATGAAGCGTATTTAGCGCCGTTGTATGATATGAATGAAGATTATTAATTTCCAGCTTTCAATAAATAAGTTTAATTACTAATTAATACTTATTAATTACTTATTAAAAAATAAGTTTAATACACACGAATTACAGTTTAATTCACCATCAGCTGAGCTCAAGCGGGCGCCGCGCACGTGAGCGTATTCATCACAACCTTTTGTCGACTTCGGTCGAGTGGTCGCGTGCAGCAGCGCGCGCTGTTCGTACACACAAACGAACACGTAATCAAAATTACACTGTATCAAAATACGTTACACTGCCTCAATTCCGTAGCGAAATTAAAATGCGTGGGTCGATTTGCCACGCGTAGCAACAATTGAATGCATCGACTCAGATTTGGCAGCTCGTATGTAAAACCCTTAGAACTGATCGCGAGCACGCGAGCCATTCTAGCCCTTATGGAGCTGCAATAGAGGCAGGCGTCTTCTAGTATGTCCTTACACGCGCCTGCAAAGGGCGCCCGCGCGCGCGTCCCTATCGACTCAGTACATTTGCTGCGAGATTTATTGCTAATGCGTCCTCTCCCTCGCTGCACGCTGCACGCGACAGTCACGGCCAATTATTGATATATCTCGCGCGACACCAACTCGCGCGACCTGCACTGCAGAGCACTCGGGGCCTCCCGAGGACTCGCCCTCGCCCGATAGCTCTCAGCTCACCGTCGTTCCCTCTGAGTTATGAGTGTCATTCCACATGTAATACAAATTTGTAACATTCCTACGTTTTATGACTTCGTTATTGAGTGTAGAACACGCCGAGTTTGGGGTGCGCGTGTTTGGTGAGTGATGAACGAACGAATATTGTGGCGGAACGGATTCGGTCCCCGCGAACAATGACCCACAGTGCAATAGTGAAACAAAAGGATCTATATGCAGCCTCTGCTTGCTTGAAAGACGCCAGCTATCACATAGACGCGGTGACGCGGTGACGCGTTCTTTCGACGCAGCTGTCGTCTGTCGGGGTACACCCGGGCCGCGCTGCCCTCTGACCTCACACTGAAATGCATACAATGAAACTCATCGTCATTCACCACTTCTTATACATCGCACAGTGAAAGAGAGACTATCTTGGTAAAGTGTCACGTGTTGATATTTTGTTTCATCTTTAGACTTTCACTTGTTTTTTCGTCACATTATTGAAAGATGGAACATTTCTTAACTCTTTATATCTATATATATATAATGTGCCCGCGAAACGGTTGACTCGAGTACTGTACAGTACATGTCACTTGTTTCGCAGCGCACCGCGGCCCGCGCCGTCGAGCGGCCTTGTCAACAACAAACACCGCCGGCGGCGACTGTGAGGGAGCGCTCGCCCGCCCGCGCCCGCCC
>JACJUM010005601.1:17263467-17283817 GCA_020976665.1 Heortia vitessoides
CCGCCCTCGTCCGCCCGCGCCCGCGCTCGCGCGCCGCGTGCCGTCTTCCCGCGCACCGCACGACACTGTGTAATTACGACACCGAATTGCACTTCTGTTTACTATTTATTATCGATTGCTGGCTGCCACCAAAATTGTTGCTCTATATATTTTTAGTCGCCAATCTTATTTCACGAGATGGCTCGAAGCATTATCGAAACTTATACACTTTCGGGATATCCAAACACTATTCGTCAGATCTAAGATCATACAACCATTAAATTAAATTGCTATTAATTTAATTTCATACAAACACGGCTGTTTGATAGCACACCTTTCTACCTGTGTATAGACAGGTGAGGATCGGAGCTGACCGCGATAGTGCAGTCGGGCCTCAGCCACCCTCAAGTGGTCGCCGTCGGTTCCAACAGATCCTGCTACCGCGGCCGAAAGGACCTCCACATATTAATAATAATTAATATTTAATTATACACCAAACATAAAAATATATAATAAAAAACAGTAATCTTAAATTACAATGGTCGGCTTTATCGCAAATAGCGATATTTGTTTCCGGGCAATCTTTAGACTTTGTATATTAGTAGGTAGGTACAAGAGAAAGAAACATTTATTAAATTATACATAACACACTACACTAGAGTTTATATAAGAAAAAGTAATTACATATGACTATAACGAAAGCGTGCATCTAATATTAAGCGGGAGTGCATTCCACAAACGAACAGCCTGGGCTGTAAAAGACTTACTAATATCGTTGTGGAATGCACAGGCGTTTTAAATAAAAGTTTCTCTGATGACCTGAGTATTTCTTGTTGCTCTCACCTAGAAACACAAAACAATTTTTAAGATATAAATGGTTGGAAGGACAGGCTTAGGTTCTTAGGTCTCCAGTATGGTGGTGGCCACTTATTATATAGTCGGAAGAAGTTTTCAGGTAAATATTATGTCATTTATCGATTTCAAGTTGGCGCTACACGTGCAGTAGTAATGGGCGACGTTAATAACGTATTGTTTAATTGTCATCGGGACATAAGTATCAATATTTCCTGTAAGAAACCTGCCGCCTGCCGCCAGCCGCCTGCCGCCTGCCGCCTGCCGCCTGCCGCGTGCCGCGCCGGTGCGTGACAGTCACTCGTGCATATTATAAACTATCCGCGGTTTTGGTGATTACATACTTGCCCACTAACGAATCATCTTATTCTATGACTAATAAGAGCTACATTCGTTAAGAGTAGGTAACATAGGCTAAATTATATTTCCAGAAAAAAAACTTAAGTGAGTTTGGTAACGCTATAAGCTGTATATATATGAGTTTGTAACGATTAAACTTAAAACTAATGGACCGATTTCAAAACCTTTTTATTATAAAAATTAAATGATATCTCTATGTTCCGGGGCCGGGAACTGTGCCGGTACACACGAGCGCTCTCTGTCTGTGCAAATGAATACAATTACAAAGCCGCATGTATAATAGGATTAGATATCGCTTTGTTTGTAATTTTGTAAATATAAACACCGTCACGAGTGAAAACGAGGAAGTCGTATATCTATTTATAAAAAATATCGCGACGCTCATATATATGTATCAATAAGTGACGCTCAAAGAAGATAGCTCAGTTATTATTGATAGTTTATATATATATATATATCACGCGGTTGGCGACACGCTGTGGTGTATTTGTGATGACACGAGCGTGTACAGGCTGCGGGCAAGTCTGACATCAAGCGGGCCGTATCCTTGTTTGCTGACTTCACAATGTATAAAAAAATATTTCTCCGATAGAAATATACATCAACAGCAAGTAACGTCCCAATATAAATGCGAAAATAAGTTTCTTTGTTTGTTACCTTTTGACGCTTCTACTTAACTAACCTTAAAAAATGTATATAGTTGGGAGTACAGAGGATGTACGCTGCCTTTTTTCCCGGAAAATGTCCAATTACCCGAGGAATTTACGATAAACGACTCTTCAAACTTGTATACGTTTATACGTTTGGAGTATTAGTACTACAAAAGATCAATAGATGGCGTTGAGCGATTTTAAAATGCGCTATCAGGCAAAAGCTAATCTAATCGGAATATCCCAATCCGATTCAAATTTAGTGATCTTAACTAACTGATATTATAACTGATATAAAAGTCACTTTTTTGTTACGCGGTACGTTTCAAGCCAAGGTCAAGAAACAGAACTGACGATCAGCACCATGTGTATTATTACCCCACTTTTGACCCCCCTCATAACTCAAAAACTATTGTGAATAAACGTGTTAAATTGGCTTATGTATTGAGACTTCCGAGAAAGAATCAACAAGCGGCAATCAAAACCGATGACAGCCTATCCTTATGTGGATTTCCAGGTATTTTTTTTAATCCATATGTTTCCGTTTTATTCCTTATAACTAAATACTGAATACTACGTGTATGTTATACTATGTATTATGTTCAATATTTAGCGTACATCCATAGTTTAGGATATGTACTTATGATTAAAAGGCAGCGCGCGGTGCGCCGCCGGAGCAGCGGAAGGGGGGGGGGGGGGGGGAGCTGCTCTCCTGTTGTCTCTATATTTCACCTATAAGGGTGCCATTTATGCTGTTTATATTTTTTACGATATTTATTTTTTTTATCTGGCTAGTTTTCATATAGGAAGTATTTTACAGCCTTCGCAAGCCTTTGATAAAACCTAACCTTCGAACATAATAATTCGCTTTTGAGAGCAACCGCAATCAGCTTTGGGGTTACAATATATTATCCTAAGCTATAAGAAGAAATGATATTTTATGTTGTTAAACATTTCAGGACACCATGAAACTTGTCATCCATTTAGATCTCACTTCTTTTGTTGTTGCAGTCAACAACTAAGGCATTTATCATCATACTGAACTCGTTTTGATGAGATTGTATCTACTCAACCGATCGTCATGAAATTGACAAAGTAAAAATACGTCGTACAATTCATCCCTAAAATAGTACTGTTTCCATGACAAAATTCAAGCGGGCGAAGCAGCGGTAAGAGTTTGTAAGTTATATTTATCTCGATATACTTACGGATGAGGAACGGATGAAACCGCGGACCGCTGATCGTCAACAAAGTGCTAAACATGTCAGTAGAATAGACGACGTCGCTGACCCAAGTCCGTCGCGCCGCGGCAGCCTAGAAAGGAGTCGCGATCGCGCGCTCCATTAATCCGCGTCAGCGCAACAAAACCTGTCAATACGCGGCGAGCACACCCACTCCCCCCCGCCCCCCTCACTGCCGCCTGCCGCCCCTTAATGTAGGCTTCTCCGAGAGAAAGTCTAGAGAAGACATAACGAAGTCGGGTCTGATTGATTGTTCCCACTTGTAGCCTGCGTCACCGTTATCACATTTCCCGCCTTCTAAATCGGTTGACCACTGTCAGACTTATTTTTATGTTTTAGGATGTTTTGTCTTTATCTGCGTGGTCACACTTCCGTGATTCGCTGACTTTGACAATAGGATCGATGATTCTCTAGTGTTGAAGACATGATGGAAGATAAGATGGTAAAATTCGAGTTATCAACCGACAGACTGCTGCTGCATCGTAGATAAAGATGACATCTTGATTGTATGGGTGATAAACATGTGATAAACATATGGTGATAATAATGGTTGACTGGGAGATAATGTCAACTGGCATTAAGTCCGCCATTTGTACATTTTGTAATATTTTGTGCAATAAAAATCAATAAGTAAATAAATAACACCCATACATCATCTGTTGGACAAATAAAGGGAACAACAGTATAAAATCAGTAAGTCAAGGGTAAGTAGATGAAATAAGCTGTTTTATTAGGACTTAATCATAGATCAGGGCGTATCACAAGCTTTCCGGTGGGGCCCGAAGCAGCCGGCGTAGGCCATGAGGTGCGGCAGTTGGCTCTGCTCGTACAGGCCCGAGAACATGTCGTGGTGCGGCCCGCGCGCGAACACCGCCACGTCGTCGCCGCCGTGCGTCTCTGAGACGAGGGGTACCTCGGCCGGATAGCGGAACTCAGCGTCCACTGTCAAAACATCCAAATTTCATTGACCCATGATCCTTAATACAACTTTAAATGGTACGGATAGGTCAAAGGACTATAATCGAATTAGAATAAAAATGTTCTCACACAAGTATGCGTTTGGCACCCACACATGGATATGTTTTTATGCAAACTTATTTCTGTAACTTTTAATCACTAAACAGCCGATCCAATGATAGTTATAATATCGGTCGAAATCAACAAGCAGACGGCAAGTACAGTTTACATCTTTTTATTAATGTATTGACACTGGAATCCATAATCGGGTCGGGTCTCCACACTGTGAAGTACTCACGGTAGTTATAATTGGTGATGTCGTCCCGCACCCCGTCGACATGGGGCCGGTAGCCGGGCCCGTTGGTGTAGGAGAGCGTGGAGTAGGGCAGGCCGTCGTCGCCGCGCTGGTCGGACACGCCGAGGATGTCCCCGCCCCGGTGCGTGTACCCGTTGTACGCCATCACGTGCGCGTGATCCGAAGTCACCACGATCAGCGAGTCCTCTTCCGACAGCAGCTCGGCGGCACGCGCCACCGCCGCACTCAACTCCACCGTCTCGTCCAAGGCGAGACGCGCGAAGTTATCGTGGTGCGCATGGTCGATGCGACCGCCTTCCACGAACAAGAAGAAACCGTTCTCGTTCCGGTTGAGCGAGCGTATGGCCAACTCGGTCAGTTCGGCGAGGGTGGGCTCGGTGGTTCGGTCGGCCTGCATGTGGTACCGCATGTGGCTGCCCTCGAACAGGCCCAACAGGTATTCAGGCGGCGACAGGGATAGGCTCAACAGCTGGCGCCGGTTCCACACGTACTCGTGGCTCACGTTGCGCGCCTTCTTGTCGACTCTCCACTCATTGATTAGGTTACGACCATCTAACCTCTTGCCAGGCGTACCTTCTTCGTCTACTTCTGTGTTCGGTAAAAATTCTCGCCTTCCTCCCCCGAGGATAACCTATAAATGAGTTAACATGTACAGATTGACGGCGCAGCCAAGCAAGTACGTAAACATATTTTAATAGTAATGAGTTTACACAAAATCTCATACAATGACGATAATGCTCGCGTGTTACGGATATTAGACAATAGATGAAGCACAAATATAATACTTGAATATATGTAATATTCAACACCCAGACGTAGAAAAAACATAAATATAATCATATAAATATTTGCCCTGGGAGGGATCGAACAATTGCGTTATTTCGAGTACAACATAGGATCATTATTATTCGCGCGATCAGGCCCGTCGAATAAATTGGGTCGTCAAAACAAAGAAAATTAAATAAAATACAATTATTTTATATAATTATTATTTTATTAGATGAGAGAGAGATTATCAGTTCTATTACTTTTAATTTATTTTTAATTTTATCCCAACTGAACCACATAAACAGAGTTCCCACCGGGTAAATATCTATTCAACTGTGAAATAGAAATCAATTTTGCTGTAATAAACGATCAATAGCATTACAGTTGTATATCTCTTTAAGGAACTTCCTTTGTTACTCTAAGTATTCTATACAGCTCAGCAGTCATTGTATTAATGCGGTTTACAAATGTAAGAGTGTTGTCCACAACAACCCCTGGGTTCCTCACCTTAGCCACTGTGCGTGTTCAAATACAATCAAAAATAAAATATGACAAATCGATTTATCCCAATAAACGTTACATACTAAAGTGCAGGGAACTATCTAAACAGTATTTATTTATTTTATATCTTTCTTAGATCTTTTTGTAAAATAAGGCATTCAGGGTTGTTATTTACCTATTAAAGTATTTCTATATTATCCGCGTATATATCCCATATTTGCGTGATCAAAATTATTTTTATGTCATTAATAACTAAGTTGAATAACGACGGACCGAGAAGAGAACCTTAAGGGTACTCCTGATGTGACTGGGAAGAAAGTAGAACAAAACCCCGTGACATCGACGGCCTGGCTACGCTCACGGAGATATGCAGTTGGTCATCGCAAGAGGTAGCCCTATAAACCTCTCGTTTCCATATCACCAATGAATAGGAGTAGAGTGGGGAATATACTCCGGACCAGTCAGTAGGTATAGACATCGCACTTGAAACTATGTGCCATAACTGTGGCAATATGTTTAATAATTTCGTTTCAATTGATTCGAAAATCGATCTAAAATAATAAACGATCCTTATTTATGAATTCTTGTTGTCGGTGAACAATGAGAAAATATTAATCAAATGTTATTTCATTTGTATTTTTAATTGAGGATTTTTCGTCTTTATTAAAAGTTGTGAATGTAGATATTGATGTAATAACCAATCAGAGCAGAGCACGTGTGGCGCCATCTACTTTGACGGAAGTAAGATTGTGCGAGGCAGTTGGGTTAGAGTGATAGATCAAGTCAGATCGAGGGGAGTAATTCGTTCGCCAGGGTAAAGTCGCTTTCTTGAACTCTCTGCTCTGTTATAATTGTATATTTTATTTAGGTTATGGTTTTCTTTTTTTATTATAATAAAAATTATTAATCGACTTGTGTTTTGTCGTGGTGTTTGTTCCTAATATTTATTTTTAACCTAATGACCACCAAAAACCTAATGACCCAATTCACCAGCGCCTGCACCGACCCCCAACCCAAGACCGACGCCGGAACCAAGCGGCCCAGATACCCGCCCCTTGTAGTGGAGAAACTGCCCAACTGGGCTCGCCACTTCAAGGCGTTGAAGCAGGTTCTGGGACATGCTCCAAAAGCCAGACCGTTTGGCAAGGGACTGCGGTTCACACCAACCGCGGAGGCGGAATACCGGGTGGTACAGGGGTACCTCTTGAACCTAGAGAAGGAGAACCTTTCCTGGTTCAGTTACTCCCTGCCCGCAGAGAAGAGCGCCAAGTTTTGCATAAGAGGCCTCCCACTGGAAACTGAACCAGGCGAGATTGAAGAGGAACTCCGATCCCTGGGGTTCATACCCGAGTTTGTGCGTCAGATACGCGCACGACAAGGCAGGCCGGGCTGCATCTACTTCGCGCAAATGCAGCGCACACCAGACCTCATTTTGTGCATGCCCGGGGTGAAGGTCGAGGCCTGGCGAGGAAAGAAAGGGCCTGCCTAATGCCACAGGTGCCAACAATTCCGGCACTCCTCACATGGCTGCCACAGACAACAAGCGTGTGTGAGATGCGGGGAAGCACACACCGCCAGTGATTGCCCCCGCCCACGCGAGGAGCCCCCTACATGCGCGAACTGTGGGGGACCGCACCCGGCAAACTCGGTGGGCTGCCCGGTCTTTCAGCAGGAAACCAAGATAAAAAAGGCCGGCACAACAGCGCTGGCCGGGCGGCCTTCGGTACGCACCGGCAGCGTACCAGCACAACCAACAACACCGCACCTAATGGCTGAGTCCAACGACGAGGTGAAAATCCCCTGTCGGAAACGCAAGGGCATGAAAATGAGGGGGCCCCTGCGAATCAAGACCCCACTAAAAAGGCAGTCGCCGCCACAGCGCCGCAGCAGGAGCCGAAGGCGAAGCCGATGCCGCGCTCAACTCAGAGCCGGCTCATGGACACTGAGCGAGCCATCTGCGTACTACAGGGCATACTCGGGGCCATTAGGTCCGGTGAGAACGCCGTAACAATTATCCTCGGCGGAGTAGCACAGCTGCTGCAAACCAATGGCTCAATATAAACCGCCAGGGATAATCCACTGAAATTCCAACGGCCTCAGATTACGGGCATGAGCCCAAGACCGCAACCCCCTGAAGGGCACCGATAAATACATCGACTCCCTGATGTGGACAACCCTAACAGGACCTGGATGACCCTAGCCAAGAACGGTGGGCCCATCAAAAACCAAAAACTCTCACGAAGCCATCGCCAAAAGCCTGCATAGTACGACCAAACTCACGTCAAAACGCCAATGCAGACAACATAAAGAAGCCAATGTAAACAAAACAATACATCAATACAAAAGTGTATTACGTATAAAAACGAAGAAACCACGAAGAAGGAAAATATAAAAAAGATACCTAAACAAAGAAAGAAACATTCGCAAGAAATGTTAAGAAAAATGCGGGTGGAGGCGAAAAATGATTTCCACTGCAACCCAAGGACCCACCGATATTAATCGGCGGCGCGTGATACTGCGACAAAGGCGCGGAGCGCCGCAGTCGCCTCCGTCCACGACCAATTTGGGAGCAAGTATAAAAGATAATGGATAAAACTTAAAAACATGTTGAAAAAAAAATTAACAATCAAATACAAGGCGCTTGGGGATGCTGCTGCGCATCCCCGCCCTATGCATTTGAACTAGACTGTTTCGAATGGATATATCGCCATATGTCGATTTATTAAATAAATTTTATGCGTTACATTATGTATAGGGAGGCAAAGGAGCCGACGAGTCACCTGATGGCAAGTCACCAGCGTCGCCTGCGACACTGAAGGAATTAATAGCGTTTTGCCGGCCTTTAGCAACAGGATGGATGTAGCTCTTGAACAACATACTCTCTCTCATTCTCTTTTTAAGTAGCTCCTCAGTCGTAACGGTTTCGGAATACCGCTGCAACGCCTTTATTTCGTAGATCAGGGGTCCGAGGGAGAACATGGCGCTGAAATCGCACAGTAGTACTGCCTTTGATCTTGGATCCACCTAGGTGGTGGAGATGGAATGACAATCTACGTTTCAAGACTTTTTACAATTTATTCAAATTACTTAAAAAGAACAGCATAGTTTTATACAAACTTTGCACCCCCGTCTTATTCCTTTGTGGGTTGAATTTTCAGAAATCCTATTTTAGTTCTCCACTGCGTCATAAAACAAATCATTGTAAAAATACGACAAGTTATATATTAGAGTTAGGTAAGTTGATATGTTGATATGTCTAACAGTCAATCAATCAGTCAGCTTTTATTCTTAGAAACATAGATTTGAAGTAGGTACATACAAGAGAGCCGTGAGGTGCCGGCAGAGTAGAATTCTACCTCCCACTAAACCAGGTGTGGTAAGAGGCGACTTAGGTACAAGAACTGACAGATGACGGTATATCCATTCGGAATAGTGCAGCTCAAATGCATCCCTGTCGCGGATGCTGCGCTCTGCGATTGCTAACACGCTTGCCAAGCGCGGCAATTATGGACAAAAAACCTCATTTCTTGAAGAGGCCTATGTGCAGCAGTGGACTTTTAATGGCTGGTATGTAAGGGACGTACAAGAACCCGACACATAACAGTCGAAGCAGTGGTCTAGAAGTTCTTACCTTTTTAAAGCGTAGGCTCATTCAGCTCTCACTAAATAATAAAATGCTCACAAAATTGCTTATAACGGACAGATTATTTATCTATTAATGATAACTAAAAATATATCATTATTTTGAAAAGAAGATTAATTAACAAAACAAAAAGGTATTGTATTCGAAGACCTTCCATTTCTTATGTATTTCGTAGCGTAGCGAGGTTTGAATCATAAACTCACCTTGAAATGGCTCCCCGGGAAAGCGCTGACGAGTTGGTCGGCGATGTCACGTTGCGGGCGCGCCGCGCCGCCGTCGCGGGCGCAGTCCGCCGCCACGTCTGCGTCGCTCTCCCAGTCGCGGTCGGCGGTGTGCGCGTACGCGCCCGCCGGCGACGCGTGTGTCACGCGCGTCGTCGTCACCACACCTTACGCGCACCGACACCCACCACCATCTTAAACTCTCACTCTCGATTGCTACATATATCCAATATATACAATTCTCGTGTCACGGAGTACATTATTGAACTCCTTTGAAACGGCTCCTAAATATTATTTTATGAGTATTGAACAATTTTTTTTTCTTTTTTTATGATTCAGCATTCACAAATATATACAAGGCTACATTTTCACCCTTCTGTCACAAACTCCAATTTTTTCATAGTCCTTTTAGTAATTTTATATAATTTAATTGGCAGAACAACGTTTGCCGGAATAGATAGTACTATATACTACATATCCTAACTTTGTATTATCTACTTTTTACCAGCTGTCGGTTCAGATTTCGCTCTTGTGGAACTGTAATGGGTTTTTCTTTGGACAGCCAGTGTCCATACATACTTTTTATTCATGAATTGTATTACAATCTTTAGTAGACTAAAGAGGCGTTTATTAGTGAAAGTAATATAGGTCAAGTAAAGGTGAAATAAAGGTCAGCAAAGTATCATTTGTTGACCTATATTTGTGATGTCACTACTGTAACCCGACTCTCAGCACTGTTGACTGCACACCACTGTCTAAGCACTGTTAATGACTGCCAGCGCTTAGTTGTTGCTTCACATAAAAGGCTTTATAGCATTGGAAGGCTTTATAGCATTAGAAATGTAATTATTTTTAAAGCTTATTGGAATGAATAATATGTTACCGGCGTCCTTGCCAGCGTCGAGCGCCCAGGCGGCGATGGAGCGCAGCTGGTGCGCGGGCTCAACGGCGCCGGAGCAGTTGCGCCGGCGCACGTGCGCCGACACGCCGATGGTGCCGTAGTTTGTCTTAGCGCCGCACAGGTACGCCGATGACGTGCACGCTGAGTCCGCGATTTGGGCGTCCACGCAGTACGTCTAGCCGGCAACACGATATTACTGAATGAAACTGTGTTCATTTCAGGGCCACAATTCAGAGAGCATAAATATCGTTGTGGTCTTGCGGTTCACTGAATTACCTTAGCCAATCCTACAGTCGGAAACTGCTCAAATGCGAGTTGTGCCTCTTCACCGGTGTGCCCGTGTCTTTGACCGAGGAGAGCGCGCGCGGCCGCGAGCGTGGGCACCGACATGCCGTCCCCCAGGAACATCACCACGTTGCGTGCCACTGCAGCTCCACGTGTTCCTCGCCGCTTCTCGCGCGCCTCAATCGCTCCGCGTGCCTCATCAGCCCAGTATGATGGATTCCACTCTGGCTTACTTGACGTAACTGATTGCGTCACATCCCACGCTCGATGGTAGAAGTCCCGCCCTGAAATAGTTTGATATCGTGAATTATGTTACCTTTCTCGTAGTCAATATTCAACAAAAATCGATAGAATTATGATAGAAAAGGCTATAAATATTGCAGCATGTATCAAGTACTCATCTACAAAGCTCAACATTACTTAATATAGACCTGTCGCCTGGGGTTTGTTAAAAATACTAGAGTAAGTATACCGAGACAGGCGTGAAGTGTCGCGAACAATAACACAAGTGACCGCATCCTGCGCACGGACCGCCGCCGACTACCGACGGACGAGCGCGCGTAGGACTGACTCCGAGCGCGCGCTGCGCGCTGCTGTCTGTCCAAAGATATTCATCTTAAGTCATATCATTTTATCTTCGAAGATATCACATAGGAAAATTTGTAAACTCTGTCTGAAAAGTACTCCCTAAACACACAGAATACTTAGAAAATTAAAGTATAATGACGAACACTACGAGCCAAATGTTAGCGCCAATAATTAATGTATAAACATTTCTATTACAAAAACGTTTTCTGGTTACTTCGTGAGGGACCGGCGCACGGTATAAAGTATCATTTATATATTTTCTTACGATGAGTAATTTCATCAGGAACGGAACTTCCTCTTGGGTTTTCTTGTGGTATATATATACATGCTGAAAAATGTGAATATGTCAGACAATAAAGAAATACATAACATAACTGCGCAAACATGTACTACGAGTGTGGAGTGTGCGGGAGGGCGAGGAAGATGACGTGTGCTGCCACGGAGCGTGTAGTTTGCAACTTGTGCCCATTTCCCCGGGTCATTACCCCGCGCCGCGGAGACGCAGGGACTTCGCTAGAGCTTCTCTGCGTTTAATGGGCCTTTGATGAAAAATCGACGCCGCTCACTGTCGCGGCCCGCAGCCGCGACGCGCGCCGCCGTGACGCGCGCCGCTCGTCTGACGTCAGCCCCTCCTCTGCACTGCACAGTTGCCAGCCTGGTAGCTGGTGGCTCGATGGCTACTTGTGTTCAAAGACTACATAGACACTGTATCGAGGGATTTTTTCTTTGTACCTTAAGGTGGCGGGTGTTTGTATATGTTTAAACCACCCAATATTTAGAAAAAAAATTTCTTGATTGTCTTGGAATCGAGGGGTTTCCTACTGTGGAGTTATACTTCTGACATAAATGTTGTTGTTGTTTCGTATAACAGGTAGTCAAACAACTCCTGTATTCGAGCGATCTGTAAAATGACAATATCGAAATAAAACAGGAATCTGTAAAACAAAAGTTTAAAAAACAAAAATAATGACTGTACACTGTCAATGTACACAGCCAGTATCTAGGAAAAATTATCTATCTCACAACATTTGCCTGATTTCAGAAAATAGTGCCATATATATATTTTTTAATTCTTTATTTGCACAACACTCGCAGTGGCCATCGATCAGGTCAATATAATTTGTTAAAAGCCAATGGTGTAAGATTTCATAATAAGATTCTAAGTGGTAACTCAAATAATGCATATTGCTGCTAAATAATATTCAGAACATTTTTCAAAAATAATGTACGGATGAAACTGCTTGTTACTTAGAAGACAACGGTCTGTCAGCGCCGACGCCGGCGAAGGCTCCGACAACACCAACCTCTGAGTGTTGATGGAACCATTGTCAAAGCCACATTAGCAAATCTATATTAAAGAAAAAACATTGCTTCGTAGACGATTTGTAAATGCCTATGATAGGATAGGATAGATAATATGAATGATTTCGACTTTGACAATACTTTATCGAAGGTCGCACGGAGTTGAACGAACGTGACGTTCATTGTGTTGCTACTAGCGGCAACTATACGTTTGTCGGAGATACTGCAAGCGGCGCGCGTCGTCGCGCGTCGTCGCGCGTCGTCGTAGCCTTACTGGCATTATCTCAATCATTCTAAGAAATAGTTAATGAATAGTCGCATATCGAATTAAACGCATATCGGGAGTCCGTGCACCGATACAAGCCGACCGACTCTTTGGGGAATAGAAATGAGATGGGCTCTAAAGAATCTGGAACGTGTGAAGCAAATGACTACCGGGAACCAACTAACCCCTAGCTGCCTGTTTAGGACTGTCTATATTTTGTAGTAATAAGGAATACACTATATCTGTACACTGTGAAGGTACGCAAGTATACCTTTACAACAAAATAATACTTGTGCACTATGTATGCATGTTTGTATGCCCGCGCCACTGTTCACGATATTCTCTTGCAGGTACGGGTGGGCCTTTTGAATGTTCACATTATAAGGTAAGCACGTAAACGCAACCGTTGTGCTCTTTTGACCGCGGCCCTACTATGTCCAAGAAAACTTTTTGGAATGCACAAATTGATCAACTGGTGATTTCAATCAGTTGCTCTACAAATTCTACTATATCTCCGTTCATTCCCAGCCCATATTAGATATCTTAATATTATAAGTCATTCGCAAATTCCCGCGTGCCCACTTGTAGGCTAGTAGGTTGTATGAACGTCAATGACAAACACACGTATATCGTCTCTATTACTTACTCATAGCTTTGAACACTCCTAAAAATACACAAACCGGCACCGGTCCATTCTCTAAACTTATCTGTATATTATTTCGTTCAGTAAGCCGAGTTATTTGTTGTTCAGTAAAGTGCTTTTTATTATCGATTGTTAACATACAATTTTTCTGTATATTTTCTTTAAATTATATAAACCAACTAGATCTCTCACCGACGCGTCTCTAAACTATCAAAGTAAGTACACACTGGTGCTGCAGTCATGTACCGGACTGCACAGAATAAAGCAAAGCCGCTTTCTCTGCCCCCATATACCCGATGTCTGCTTAAATCTTTAAAACTACGCGACGGATTTTGGTGCGGTTCTTTTTTAATAGATAGTGAGATTAAATAGACTAATAAAAGTACATGTATCATGCTTTGTACGAACTGGTTCAAGTATCGTATGAGAATAGTAAATTTTATACAAATATACAATCAAGTAATATGATCGTCACACGAACTTGTGCCGTACATTGATAAGATTTGCTATAATTTGTCCAAGGATAAGCCGATTGGAAATACTATCGAATAAAGTTTTATACCTTCCTAATAGTCTTTATGATTAGATAACTGAATATAATACATTTAAGTTCGATCACGTTGTTGACTCAGTTCACATCCCTCGCCATGCATTTCGCGTTCGTGCTACTGGTGTGCGCCTCGCTGGCTGCGGCCGAAGTCGCGGACCGGTACCACCGCGACGAGCGCGCCCGCGCCGCCGCCCGCCCCGCCGCCCGCCCCCCCGCCGCCGCCGGCGAGCGCGATCACCAGTTCTGGGTGGACGAGGCGCTGGAGTCCATCACGCGGCGCGAGCGCGCTCGCGATAACCGCAACCGCGCCAAGAACATCGTCATGTTTCTGGGCGACGGTATGTCGGTGCCCACCCTGGCCGCCGCGCGCACGCTTCTAGGCCAGCGGCAAGGGCAAACCGGAGAAGAGGCGCAGCTGGCTTTCGAAGCTTTCCCCACGGCTGGACTAGCCAAGGTTCCGGCGTTCTTAAATAATAATCAATCGACACCGAAATAAATCGTTTCCTCTGCATTATACTATGATACTAAGAAGTCGAGACCTGCCGGATATATTGGGAAATATACATTTTTCGAAGCAGCATTCCACTGACTAGCAGGTACAAGGGCAGAGCGAGTGTTATGAATGTGATTGTAAATATTGCAGACGTACTGCCTGAACGCGCAAATAGCAGATTCCGCATGCACTGCCACCGCTTACCTGTGCGGCGTTAAGGCCCAGCGTGGCACCATCGGAGTCAACGGTCACGTGGCGCGCTACGACTGCGCCGCGTCCACGGACGCCTCCACGCACGTCGAGTCTATCGCGGCTTGGGCGCTTCGGGATGGGCGGGACGCCGGTAGATATGACTTACTTGCTTCGCTATTACTTTACACTTATTACTTTGAATAATTATATCTTACCTTTTAGGCATTGTGACCACAACTCGGATCACGCACGCCTCACCGTCAGGAGCGTTCGCTCACGTTGCCAATCGCCACTGGGAAAATGACGCCAGTGTCACTTCAGAAGGACATGACATAGAAAAGTGCCCAGACATCGCACATCAACTCGTTCACATGTTTCCTGGCAACGAATTTAAAGTACTCTTAAAATTATTGTACAAGTAAAAATTTAAACTTATCATCCAAACTATGATTAATCTTATTAAACTACCGTTTCTTTTAAACAGGTAATTTTAGGCGGAGGAAGGCGAGAGTTTTTGCCCAACAATACCATCGACGAAGAAGGTTCACCCGGCCTGAGAACCGACGGCCGCAATCTGATCCAAGAGTGGCAAGCTAACAAAGAGGCTCAAAGGTCGAGCCATGCGTATGTCTGGAATAGAGACCAACTGATGAACGCTTCGTCATCTATGCCGGATTATCTTTTAGGATTATTCGAAAACAATCACTTGCAGTATCATTTGCAAGCAAACAAAAGCACGGAGCCGACTCTCGCTGAATTGACAGAAGTGGCTATCCGATCCCTCAGCCGTAACGAGAGGGGTTTCTTCTTGTTCGTGGAGAGCGGCCGCATCGACCACGGCCACCACGACAACTTCGTGCACCTAGCGTTGGACGAGACCGTGCAGATGAGCGACGCTGTGGCGCGCGCCACAGCTCTGCTACCCGAGGAGGACTCGCTGATCGTAGTAACGGCAGACCACGCCCACGTGATGGCCTTCAACGGATACACAGAGCGCGGCGGAGACATCCTCGGGCCCTCTGACGACTTAGACGAAAATGGCGTGCCCTACATGACGCTGTCCTACACTAACGGACCCGGCGCCCGCCAACAGACCAACGGCGTCCGGCCCAACGTACTCAACGATCTCACTTACGGTAATTGACACCATCAATATCAACGTTACGAATTCGAATGGTTTTGTTTCCGTAAGCAGCATGCCAACCATGTGTAGTCAAAATGGAGACACAGACATTTGCATTCATTCAATACATGTATTATTAATTTTGAGACCTAAAGTTCAAATTTGCTAGAGAATTCGTATGTCACAATTTCCTCCAAATAACAAATCTCGGTCTACTGATTTTTATACTTAATATTTCACCTAAATACGTAATGCTATCTTTATTCTTTGACATTTCGATTTTGGGCAGAGAACACTAAGAGCCCTTGTGTATTGAAAACAGGTGACGTGGAGTGGCAGACGCACGCCGATGTACCGCTAGAGTCGGAGACGCACGGCGGCGACGACGTGGCGGTGTTCGCGCGCGGGCCGCACCACGACATGTTCTCGGGCCTGTACGAGCAGAGCCAGCTGCCGCACCTCATGGCCTACGCCGGCTGCCTGGGCCCCGCCGCCGCAGCCGGCGAGCGCGCGCACTGTAACGCCGCCGCCGCCCTGCGCCTGCCCATACACTTGGCTCTTTTACTGGCTGCCCTGCAAATACTTCGGAAATATATTCAGTAGACGGTATTAAATAGTAGGTGTATAATAGTTATCTATTAGACGCTAAGCGATGAAACTGTGTTTCAGATGTTTTTAGGTTCAGAGTATACATATTGTAGACCCATCGAGTCAAAACAAAGCCAAGCGGGAATCTAAGAGCAGTCGTCGTGAAGCATGTTACTATCGCTTCTTCTCCACGGAGACTTGTTTTGAAACTCGACGACTAAGTCTTTCCTTCCGTCAAAAATGTGTCCGTTATTTAGCCCGCCTGAGCCAAGAGACACGTAACTGTCATAAAAAATGGCAAGTATTACTTTAACCTCAAATTCAAACGCTTTTTACGTTCACGTACTTCAACAAACTGGTCAAACCAGTCATTATTCCGTTTTGAATAAACCGCCTCGATGCAAACAGCTGGCGGAGTGTACAACACGCGAGAGGGATGGTTTCCCTCACGGTGGCGATATACATGCTCAGCGGCTAAACATTAACACAGTTCAGGGCAGGTCATATTTATTCAAATGTATTATTTTAGTTTTACATTTAGTTTTAGTTATAAGCTACAAATAAAAGTATTAATAAATAATAAAGATTATTTTTTCCAACTCGAACGAAATAACCTATTTACGTTAATTTTTCTATTGTGTATCTTGGCGATAAAATATGTACATAAATATTATAATTGTGATTCTCTGTTGTTTGATTTCCATGACACGAGTAATTAAGGACTAACTACGGAGTCAGGTCAGTCAGAGGTCAGGGTATTAAATGTTTTGTGAATTTACTGTTGATATTTATTATTTAATAATATAAAGATAAAAAGTGTTTGTTTGTTTTTTTGGACGCGCTCATCTCAGGCACTATTGGTTGAAATAAAAAAAAATGTCTTGAGATATATATTAACCCAAAAAAGCTTTAGGCTAAACAACGTTAGTGTGCCACCAAAAAGAACGATGTATCGACTAAAAGTGTTGCAAAAACAGGAAACCCGGCTGGCCGCCGGTAAGCATGCGCCTGGTAGACGAAGTAGTACTATTACGATTATGTCCTGCCCTCTGTCGGCTGAGGTGCTCAGTCTGGTGTAGAGGGAGGGACTACTCGGCTGCCCAAGCTCAAAACAAATAACTATGCCCTAAAACTGTAAACAAATATAAGAGATAAGGTAAGCAATTACTAGGCGGGGTGCTAGGTACTAGGTACGGTCGCCCGCGCGCTTAGGTACGGTCGCCCGCGCAAGCTCGCGGGATCTGAGCGGGAGCGGCGGCGATCGCCCGAGGGCGCCTGTAAAGGCTCGAGATGCAAATCAGCAAAGAAAGTCACTTTTAATCGTGGAAATATATTGGAAATGAAGTGGACATTGTTGTGTTTCCCCCACGTACAGTTCTTAGATCCAGTTCGCACGGGTGTCGCACGTCTTCCTCTTTGGATCACGAGACGATGCAATTCACGACCTAAGAAAATTTATAACTTTTTTTTATATCTAATGGAAAGACAGAAATTTCAAGGAAGTACGAGTAGCTGTGTATGCAATATAGTAAAAAGGATAACGAACATTTTTCACTACACGACAGGAACTTGAGAAATCTATGTGAACGCTATAAAAAAGCAAATAAATAGTTCTGCAACAATTCTGCTCAAATTAAAACACAGATGCAACAGCTTTACAGACTGTTCCTATTACTCAGACAATAAAAACAGATAATATTATTTCATATATGGATTTACACAAATTAAAAATACACAAAATAAACATTTTATGCGCATTAAGCAAAACTAAGCTTCTTTACTGTGTGATTTGTTTTGTTCCTCATTAATTATCCATGCCACCATGATACGACAATGCGACGCGTGGCAGAGTACGAGAGAGCGTGGCTGGTAAAATAAAGTCACAAAATTGAATAACCAAATATGTATTTAAAATTAAATTATATTGTGTAAACAAAACTTGAGACAAACCATCACATTTCAGTCGAACAAAGTTCATAATCACAAATATTCAGGTGTTATTCCTACCACCTAACACTAACTTTTGTTCAATATATGTATTGATTACATTTGTTTAAAACAAAAAATTATAATAAATATGTATAAAAGCGAAATTACTAATTAAATTATAAATGACGCACAACGGCTTTTTTCGTTGTAACATATGTTACATATCACTAAATCTGAGCATTACATATTAAGGTTCGCATGAAATCTAACCATAGCGATATACAAACAAAGTATAAACGCGGAAACACTTCCTAGGTGAGTAGCGGAGTTGCAGGCGTGCTGACCGGGTCCAAAACAGCCGGCGTAGGCCATGAGGTGCGGCAGCTGGCTCTGCTCGTACAGGCCCGAGAACATGTCGTGGTGCGGCCCGCGCGCGAACACCGCCACGTCGTCGCCGCCGTGCGTCTCCGAGCCGAGGGGTACCTCGGCGTGCGAGCGCCAGCGCAGCTCACCTGAACAGGTGCTCGTGTTATTTGCGGCGCCAGCGACAATGTATGACGTACCAATTGGAATTATCTACTTACCAAAATTACTATCTTGCGTGACGTCGTCGCGAATACCATTCTGTGGAATTCGCGCGCCTGGCCCGTTGGTATAAGAGATTGTCATATAGGGTACGCCGTCAGAACCTCGTTGGTTGGAAGGCCCAAGGATATCTCCACCGCGCCGCGTGTACCCGTTAAAGGCCATCACGTGCGCGTGGTCGGCCGTCACCACGATAAGCGAATCTTCCTCCGGCAGCAGCTCGGTGGCGCGCTCGACGGCGTCACTCATCTCGACAGTCTCGTCGAGGGCCAGGTGTACATAATTGTCATGGTGAGCATGATCGATGCGGCCACTTTCGACAAACAAGAAAAATCCTTTCTCGTTGCGACTCAGAGACCGAATCGCTATCTCAGTCAGTTCCGTGAGGGTTGGCTGCATGGTCCTATTAGCTTCCAGGTGATACAGCATGTGGGTGCCTTTGAACAGCCCTAAAAGATATTCTGGTGGCGACTCATAGTGTTGCATCAGCTGTTCCCTGTTCCAAACGTACGCGTAACTGACATTACGGCTCCTTTTGTCTTCTTGCCACTCTTCTATTAAATTGCGGTCATCGGTTCTTCTGCCTCTTGTGCCCTCTTCGTCCCGTGTAGTATTCGGCAAAAATTCGCGTCTTCCGCCGCCCAAAATAACCTGTACAAATTCCAGAAGGTTTTATTGCGGTGTCGCGGCAATCTAAATATGTATGTACAAACAGTAGAGTGGACACAAACCTTAAATTTATTACCCGGGTACATGTGCATAAGTTGGTGTGCGATGTCCGGGCAATTGTCGGTGTCGAAGCCCACTTCGCGCACTTGTTCGTTGTTCTCCCAATTTCTGTTGGCTGCCTTGGCATACGCGCCTGCTGGAGATGCGTGGGTGACCCGGGTCGTAGTCACAATACCTATTTAGAATCAAATTAATAGATTTAAATTAGCTATTTATGATCATGCTGCTGAAATAAAACCTTGGAACACCGACCGACGTCCCGTCCGTCCGCCAAGGCCCACGCGGCGATGGACGCCACGTGCGTGGAGTTGTCCATCGAGGCGACGCAGTCGTGGCGAGACACCGCCGCCGTCACGCCGAGGGTCCCGTAGTTATTCTTCACCCCGCACAAGTACGCCGTGGCCGTGCATGCGGAGTCGGCGATTTGCTGATCAACGCAATATGTCTGAAATTATAATATAATTTAATTTCTGAACCGTAAAACTATCACTACTAGATTTCAAGACGAATCCTACCTTACTCAGACCGACAGAAGGGAAAGCCTCGAAGGAGAGCTCGGCCTCCTCCCCGGTTTGGCCGCGCCGCTGCCCGAGGAGCGTGCGCGCGGCCGCGAGCGTGGGCACCGACATGCCGTCCCCCAGGAACATCACCACGTTGCGCGCCTTGCCGCTCCCGTTGGAGCGCTGCTT
>JACJUM010005602.1:23618-59048 GCA_020976665.1 Heortia vitessoides
TGCTTAATTACCTATGAAAAATTATGGCATATCTCTCGCTTCCTCCCTCGCATCAGTCCTTTCATACACGCCCGTGTATTCTCAGTACTTCTGACCTGGCCCTTCTTTAATACATCTTCTACCTGCTAAAATGTTAATGTTACAAAATCCTTAATAATAATAATATACTATTTATTGTACACCAATGAAAACAACACAAGAAAATCATAAAAACATGGAATTGTAGGTACAAGAGGCGGCTTTATCGCTAAATGCAATTTCTTACAGGCAACCTTTGGATAGAAATAACGTTAAAGCTGGTAAAAGTTTGAGGTGTATTCAGTACATACATAAATACATATAATACAAATACATTCAAATACATATAAAAGATAAAGTCACAGAACAAGGAAAGTGACAGAATCAAAAAGGAAAATCAAAGTGATAGATAATACTCCTTCAACAATCTTTTAAAAATAGAAAGAGAACGAGCAGATCTCACTTCAAGGGGGAGCGCATTCCACAAACGAACGGCTTGAACTGTAAAGGATTTGCTATAGAAGCTTGTGGAATGCGGAGGCATTTTGAGTGATAAATTCTTTGAAGATCTTAGGGATTTGTATAACTGCCCCCAAGGAACACAGGACTTTTAGGATAAGTAGGAGGGAAAGGACAGAACAATAGCTTGTATAGCAAAGAGACGACATGAGCGCTTCTGCGAAGTCGTATAGGTAGCCATTTGAGCTCAGTACGAAAGTTGGAAACATGATCAAACTTACGTAAACCGAAAAAGAATCTTATACAGAAGTTTTGAAGACGCTCAAGCTTCTCAAGTTGATCCTATGTAAGGTCTAGATAAATGGCATGGTAGAAGTAGGGGTTGAGCAAGCGCAATTTTGGTGGCGAAAGGAAGAAAGTTTCGCAAGCGCTTTAAAGAAGCCGCAGAGGCATATAGTCTTCGACTAACATCCTTTAACTGTGCAGTCCAGGAGAAGTTACTGTCCGTAAGTATTCCCAAAATTTTAACTTTTCTACTGTATTGAATAGAAATACCATTGAAATTAATCTGCGGTAGAGTAGACCAATTAATTTTTGAACTCATCCTTGAGCTTCTTACCACAATTATTTGTGTTTTACTAGGGTTAACTTTAAGCCCAAATCTTTCAATCCAATCATTGATGCAAATAAGATCATTATTTATAGCACTAATAGCATCATCTAAGTCTATGAGAGATGCTTGTCGATAAATTTGTAGGTCATCTGCGTAAAGATGGTATGGATAATAGAAGGTTTTTAGAGATGGTATTTATTAAACCCCGAAAAGTAACGGAGATAAAACGCCTCCCTGCGGTACACGAACAGACGTACAGTTCCAAGACAAAAAAGTGTTTTAGATGCAAATACGCTGACGGCGACCAGACAGGTAACTATGAAACCAATCAGCAACTGCTAAAGTTATGTTAAGAGAGCGTAGAAGGCTAATCATAAAATTGAAATCTACGGTGTTGAAGGCATTGCTAAAATCAAGTGCTAAAACCGTGACTTTTCCGATTTCCATGCCCGACCTTATATCATCCGTAATACTGATAAGGGCAGTTATAGTACTATGACCAGGGCGGTAACCGGATTGCAAAGGGTTGAGAAGGTTATTTTTATAAAGAAAAGGGTTGAGCTAATCGTGGACTAGCCGCTCAAGAGGAAAGGTACCTTGGAGAGAAAAGGTAGAATAGATATAGGACGATAATTAGAGAACGAGGTAGGATTGGGTTTTTTAGGTAAAGGAATTATTTGCGCCACTTTCCTTGCTGATAGAAAAATACCGCAAGAAATGGTTGAAATAATTTTTTCAAGGATAGGAAGAATCATTTTACGACTGATAAAGTCACTCTCTGAACTATTAGGAGTCGGAAGAGAGGAAAGATGTGATAATGTGTTTAATTTAGTTGTTCCATCAAAGTTGGCCGATGCAGTGGAATAGCGGTTTAATGAATTAATATCAAAGGTATTAGGAACATTACTATTTTTGGTTTTTCTAACCCCAAAGGACCTAAGAAATCTCCAGACCTTAGCTGGTTCTCTATTTAGTACTGAATTGTGAATGTAGTGGCGTTGAGCGTTTCTACACATCTTGTTACAGAGATTTCTAGTTAGTATATATTTCTCTCTAATTGCATCTGTAGGATGAGACTTAAACTTTGATTTAGCAGTAACCTTCCTCTTCATTTTGCATCATGCTTTAATACTCTCATCAAGCCAAGGTGCAGGTAAATGCTTTACTCTGACTGAGCGAATAGGAGCGTGCTTGTCATACAACTGCATGATGTTTGTATTAAATAACTCTACTTTCTTGTCGATAGACTCGGTGTTCAAGAGGGAAGTCCAGTGTATGAGTGCCGCATCTTCGCGCAGATTGTCTGGTTTCATTCCATCAAAATTACGCTGCTGAAGAATATTTGGTCTCGTATTAGGGGTCCGGATTTTATAAGAAAGATATATTAAATCATGATAGGAGAAGGCATCTGCTAAGCTGATTGATTATGTATAGCAACATGGTTTAGAGAGGAAAAAAGGATAAGGTCTAGAAGGGAGGGACGAGAGTTCGGAAAATGATGAGTTGAAGGACATAATTGATGAGACGATATAAGTGAACTTTAAATGTCTTTTACTTGTATTTTCAGGTCAAATAAACTTGAAACAGCGTATGAATTGATATTTGTTATAATATTGGAATATGCGTGTTAAATAAAACATCACTTTGCTGCACACCAGCAAAAATAACAAAAGAACGACACCAAAACATAAAATAGTAGGTACAAGAGGCGGCCTATCGCTGAATGCAATCTCTTACAGGCAACCTTTAGATTGAAATAATGTTGAAGCTCGTGGAAGTTTAAGGTGCACTTAGCACAAATTAAAAACAAATATAAAATTTATACATACGAGTACAAAGGACATAGCTAACGAAAAAATTGTTTAGGAATTAACTTTTAGATAATTTCAGCATTTCTCAAAGTCAGCGCCTAAGCGACTGAGGTGGGATATGCTGTTTTAGGTATGGCGGGGATAATATGGAGCCCATTAAGCAGTATAAATAAGTTACATCTAATGTACTGACCTACTTGGGTACAATCTAACAAATTATTGTAAAGCCACCATGTTATTACACTTATCAAGGAATGTTTTGGTACGGCTTTACAACTCGGTATATTTGTTTTCGTCAGACCGTTCCAAAACTTGAGTTTAAAACTGAAATCGAAAAAGACCATCCCTTCAAGACCAGTCGGGGGATGAATTAGAACAGTAAATTGTTTCTACTGTGTTCAATAATTAGTCAGGGAAATTTAATCCATGATTGGTCGGGTATGAACTTTGTACACGAAATCAGACGACCTAATAACTCTTAACCCTACCGCGGTAGGGTGTCAAAAATTTGTGCTTAGCAATTCAACTCGGTGTTTCCCTCCATAGAAATCCATGAAACACCTCCATAGTACAAGTCAAATCACCAGCAGTCAATGGAGGGAAACCTGAAGCATAGAGCGCGCGCCGAGGCAGTACCAACTCGTTGCAAATCTTAACAGTGACATGTAGAGTTCGGTGTGAACTGCGGGGCGACATCTAGTGATGATATGGCCAAACATATCAACCCCTAACCTCGCGTGCCGGTTACACTGAACAAGCGGTGATTCTTAATTACACGAACTATGTAGTTATTTAATTCACCCAAATCCATTATTGAAAATTCACATATACTTTACCATATGTTTACATTGATGAAAACATATATACATTTTGATTATATGTATATTATATATATTACAGTGAACCGATTGTTATATAATAATATTTTTCATAACGTATTTTTTTTTATTGATAATTACAGTTAAGAAGTTAGAGCTGGAAGAATTCGGTATTCTGTATGCATCCTAGCGGCTTGCCCGGTTTTTGCTCGGGTAGTAGAGCGCAGTCCAGACACGCGTCAGTAGAATACGCGTATTCTATCCTCCTGAAATTTTGAGAGCATCTACACCTGTAAACTCTCTATTATGGAGTGCAGTGACATAGTATATATAACACTACCGAGGCAGGGGATCAAAAATAGATTGAAACTCATTTGAGTGTTCCCCTCCACGGAGTGCATCAGATAATTTATTATTAAGAGGATACTCCTCTAAAATGATTGTTGAGTTTAATTCGGGTTTTGAATTGTTTGGCCATTTTATGACTATATGTCGCCGCACCATCACACCGAAATCTACATCTCGCTGTAAAGATTTTTGTCGAGTTGATACTGTCTCGGCGCGCGCTCTGAGACGTCCCTCTGGTTTCCCTTCAACACGCACAAATAGTTCGCCTTTTGTAAAAGATTTCCTTGAAGGGGAACACTGAAATGAGACTTAACCTATTTTTGATAGGGTATCTCTCGGTAGAGTCGTAAAAGGTGACCTAAGTATTTTAACACCCAGACACAGAATAATCACCATTAATTATATGAATGTTTGTCCTGGGTGCGGATCACAACCCTTAGCGTAGAGTAGAGTCGTGTCGAACGTGTTACGTTAAGGGGTCTGCCTTGTTGAGTTAGCGTTAAACGTAGAGTGTGAAGTAAAGATTCTGTTCCTTCGCGCGGCGACTGAAGCGTGTTGCCGCGCGTAATTCTCACAATACACTCTGCTTTTAAGAGTCGGTAAAACATTGTCCCATGAGCCCACATTACAATTACAAATTCTGCCAAATATTTAATTAATGTTTTGACTAACTGAATGCTGACAAGTGCATCGAGCTAGAAGTAAGCATACACTAGAATTATCCACTTCTTTATAATCAATTTGAGAAAAATATAAATGATTTAAAAATTATTAACTATGGAGTATTGTAATTATTGTCATTATGTGTACTTTTTGCGTATATATTTACATACATACTATGAATCTCCACTTGTCCGCTTGTTGCATTAGTCCTTTCATACACGTTTAATCTGGAAACTTCAAACCTGCCCCTTATAGAAACGATGGATGAAGTAGAATGACTGCACAAATATATATGGAAGAGTTGGTAAAGGACGACCTAGGCGAACATGTCTAAACCAGGTAGAAGTGGTGAATACAATATATTAATTTTAAATACTTAAGCTTCAGTTATTGAAGGCTCATTAATATAATATGCCTTGCCTTCGGTGGGCACCAAATGTGGAGTGAAAGTATTTGTGTGGATATGGATATCTGATTAGTTAAGCGTACGTAAGGACAATCAACGATTGTTAAGTTTACACGAAGCCGGCACGCGAGGTTAGGGGATGAAATATTTGGCCGTATTGTCACTAGATGTCGCCCCCACAGTTTACACCGAATTCTACATGTCGCTGTTAAGATTTGCACCGAGTTGGTACTGTCTCGGCGCGCGCTCCATGCATTCGCACTGGGTTTCCCTTCGAAACCTACCCGTGACCTTGTACTAAATATGCCCAGAGATAATATGAATTAGCACTTAATTTTTGGTACCCTGCCTCGGTAGGGTTAAACAAAGGTAAGAGGCGTAATGCTGAAAGCAATTGGTGATTCACCGAAATTTTAATGTTTTGTAATTAAGTTAAATTTAAAAAAATCCTTCTTTAGTGCTGCCTTGCCCTGCTACTCGTTATAGTTTGGGCCCTGTATTGACATGTCAGTCAGTCTTTCAGACAGCTTTTTTATATATATATATCGGACCTTACATCAAAATAGTCAGGAATCTTCTCCTACATATTAGGTAGACTCAATTTCTACATTGGCCGTACAAGTAGGATGTCCCTCCGCTATAAGAGGACTATCTACAAGGCCTGCATCCGTTCAGTAACGACGTACGCGAGCCCCGTATTCGCTCACGCGGCCCCGTCACAAATAAAAACGCTTCAAATAGTCCAAAATAAGTTTATGCGGAGGGCGACCGACGCCCCGTGGTACATCCGCAACTTAAGTTTGCATCGCGATCTCGATCTGCTGACGATCCGTGAATTTATGAATTACGTCGTTTTCTCGACTGGGCATCGAAATATTCCAATTTGTTAATATGTAGCTAATTCCGCGCCGTACGTCACAAAGAAAAACGTCCACGTCCGAAATCGTAGACCGCGTCTCGTCATAGAAGATCCGCCCGATAATATTACCGCGAAAATTGCAGCCCTTCCCCGCCCTCTCGCTGGCACATCTCGATCGTTAACACTGCACATGCAGTCGTATAACAGTACAGTACACCGCGTTCGCCGGCGAACGCGTGCAGTCCCTGCCCCCACGAGCGATAACCGACAGGCCTAGGAGCTGCCTACCGGGCTCACTCTGTCCGTTCTCTTTTGCTGAATTTTCATAATTAAATTCACCCCCGACGATGGCGGCCCGAGCCTAGGTCGAGCCTCTAGAGGCGCCCTCGAGCGATCGCCGTCGGTCCCGCTCAATCTCGCGAGCCTTGCGGCCGCGACCGCGGGGTACGCAGGATGAAAACGGGCATCGGGCCTCTCATTTATAAGAGGCCCCGCCCTCTTTTTTCAGTGGCGCTGGAATTGACGTCTGAGTAATCCATCAATAGGTTCGTCCGAAAAAATGTTGTTAGAAACAACTAAGGTACTTGAACCATCAGATAGCGGTATATCCATCCAAAACAGTGTACCTTAGATGCACAGGACCGGGATGGGCAACATATCCGCCGGAAAAGCTGCGCTTTGCGATCGCCAACACGCTTGTCCAGCGCGTCAATTATAGTCAAAATTCCCAATTTCTTGGGGAGCCCTATATTCAGCAGTGGACTTCTAATGGCTGATATCATTATTTACACATACAGAACAAATAATTCTGAAATTAAATACGTCGGGTACTGCATTTCATCCACATTACAATAACTCTTAACATCGTATATGTACACATTTAATGTAGTTAGTCTCTTTATACATGTTTTAACCCTGTCACAGCTAGGATTTAATTATAAAGATAATTATATTTAAAGGTTAAACTAGAGTAGGCTAGTTAGGGGTTGGTATGTTTGGCAGTATTGTCACTAGATGTCGTCCCATAGTTCACACCGAATTCTACATGTCGCTATTAAGATTTGCACCGAGTTGGTACTGTCTCGGCGCGCGCTCTGTCGCATCACTCTGGGTTGCCTCCAACACCTATGATTGTTACGCCGTTAACTTAATATCTTCGTTGAGGGAATTTCTAGTCGGAGGTATATTCAAACTAGTCTTTCTCTACTGTTAGAACCTTAATGAGGTAGGATCATTACTATAGATTACTCTATACACATTCATTCAGAGTCACAGACATTATGATTGTGACTTTAAAAGCCTCTGGCAGGAATTCATACGATTAAGTCATGAAAAGTGATTTGGGAAATAAAATAAAAAACATTTGTGAGCCGTCAAGTACCGGCAGAGTATGATAGTAGCTACCTCTGCGCGAGTCGTCGTAAGAGGTGATTGAGGTACGAGAACTGACAGGTGACGGTATATCCATCCGAAACAGTGCAGTTCAAAGGCACAGAGCGGGGATGGGCAGCAGCATGTCGCGAAAGCTGCTTTCTGCAACTGCCCTTACTCTTGCCCAGCGTGGCAATTATGAGCATTATTCATTCCCCCTTTCTTGGGAGATATTTTAGGTTTCTACATACATACATCACGCCTGTGTCCCATCGGGATAGGCACAGACAATCTCCACTTGTTACGATCTTGGCATACCTCTCTCGCTTCCCTTAGTCACATAAGTCTAATCATATACGATTCAATGCCAATGTATGGGATGTTGTAGTAATTTATTGTCATCATATGATTAATTATCATTATTATCTATTTGATATATAGAAAACACTGATTATTTCATATGTTTCTGATGTTATATCGTATATAAAGATCTTTTTTTGAGATTTTATTGAAAACACTGGCGAAAACCGACGAGATATATCAAAATATTGTACTACGATATCGTACACCTTAAAAGGGTCTACGGAAAGTCCGCGGTGGTATATGTCCATTTCTTAGGGATAACTCACAAATTTTAATCCACATTGCACCCGAGCGATTCCGGGGCGGGCCACTAGTTACATATTAAACAAATTTAATCATCAGACGTTCATTTTTTCGGTTAAACATGGCCAAATTGATTAAAAACTAATTTCGAAGTGAATGTTTCTACTTCACACTGAATTTCAATACTCGAAAATATTTCAACTTTGCATTATTTGTACATTTTTGTGCTTCGCATTATTTCAAATATCATCATCATCATCATCATTCCAACCATTAGAAGTCCGCTGCTGGACATAGGCCTCCCCAAGAAAGGGGGAATTTTGCCCTTAACTGCCACGCTGGGCAAGCGTGTTGGCAAACGCAGAGCGCAGCTTTCACCACGGGCACGCTGCTACCCATCCCTGCCCTATATATTTGGGCTACATTGTCTCGGGTGGACCTCTCTCGCCTCTTACGACACCTGGAAGCTCTATTCTACTCTGTCGGTACCTCGCAGCGAGTATTTCAAATATAATTGATTCATAAATAATATTAGGTATATTTTCTTTCTTTTTCTTTCTGTTTATTCCGTTTCTAGTATCGTTTGGTGTCCTGACATGGCTTAATTTGCATTAACCCTGACAGGGGTCTGCATGCCGAAAATATTAATAAAGTTTATAAGATTTGTGTTCTCAGTTGTTGCCATTGTTTTTGCATGGAACTAGACAGCAGATATCGTGACGTATATTTACTAAATATAAACGTTATATTTACTATACTAGACTATAAATAGTTATATTTACTATATATAAAAGCACGGATATGTATATTTTGCTGGTAAAAAGCGACATTTGGTCCGCTAAAGGATTCCCTTTTTGGCGCGCGCTGCGATCGATTAGTCCTTCCCCCCCCCCCTCCTACTTCGCATCTAGCGAATACTCATTTTAATATCACATCACACCATTTAATATAATATTTAAGGAGTTTAATGTGTGCGCAGGAAACCTAAGTGGAACTCGATAAAGATCGGTCATAATTACTGCTTTATGTGTATGTAATATATACTATACATATGTAACAAGTATATTTTGATAAATAAAACCATAGATAATAATATCAACCATAGATAATAATTTAATCCTGCCACAGCTGGGGAGTTTCATAGTTAACTGGTTGGGGGTTGCAATATTTTACAGCATCCAAACTAGATGTCGCCCAGCTGTTTACACCGAATTCTATATCTCGCTGTTAAGATTTTCGCCGAGCTGGTTACTCCTGGCGCGCGCTCTGCAGCGTCACAAAGGTTTTAACATGTAACATGTAAATGTAAATGTTTATGTAAATCCTATTTCATTAAAAGGTATTCGTGTAGGGAATAAATAGATAATAATTTTTTGTCCCTGCTGCGACAGGGTTAAATATGATTGATAAATAATACAGATATTATAACTAAACATTTAAGGGCCTGATGGCGCTTGATTGAAGATGGTTAAGATCCAGTCCTATGCGCGAGGGGTCATGGGTTCGATCCCTACTCAGGACCAACAAATATAAAATTTGCTATGTCTGGGTGTTAGAAATATATATTTATTAAGTAATATACTTATGATTCCTATGTAAACACAAATGTTTTAAGTGACTTATCTCTGAGTCAGATCAATGTATGAGATGCTGTGTGTGAATATTATTATTAATCTAGCGACTTTGTCAGTATAAATACATACCACACATTTTACGAGTCGTATCAAACTAATTTTTTAAAATTTTATAAAAAAAAACCATTCTAATACCCTCAGAGACTAAATTAGGCCTATACCATCATTATATCAGCCACAAGACGCCCATACGCCCTGCTGGACATAGGCCTCCCCAATAGGTTCATATGATCTCCAATAGGATCGGTTATAAGCAGCCTGTGGCCTAAAGGCCTAAAAAGCTTACTCTAAATGAACCTGACAACATTTTACTACAAATTTTTAATAATTTAGAGTAAAATCGATGATTGGTTAGACGATTGTGGTACGAAATCGAACAAACTCCACGCGCGTTCCCGTGACAGCTGAGCGCGCCTCATTCATCCCTACACGAAGTTCGTACGGTCACCCCTCACTGTTATATTTAAATACGCTTTTTTAGCGATCCCCCTGCCTCGGATGCAATGATGATAACGTTTTTGTAGACCTATCTATGGTGTACAATACCGTACAACATTATTTTGATCTATCTCGTCGGGTTCAGCCAGCGTGTGCAATGTAATCGCAAAACAAAATATGTTCATATCCGATAGTGTTTGTCTTTATTATGCATCTATTAATTAACAAAATACCGCATCAAAATCGGTTGTGTAGTTTTAAAGATCTAAGCATACATAGGGACAGAATAACAGACACACATATACAGACAGCGGAAAGCGGCTTTGTTTTAATTATGTAATGACTTAAACTAGAATTATACAGTCTTTGAATCGTATTTGTTTTGGCGCCCAATATAGGGTCACTTCATCTAATTGGTAGAGTAGATTTTGTGTTAAATCGTACTAAAAAAATAAACGAAGTAATACTTCCTCTTTATATTATAAGTGTAGATTAAATGACGGGCCCGTCGGCGCAGATGGTAGTGATCCTCAGGACAGATAATTATAGGATATTATAATTGTGTTTGTTCTGTGTCTTGATGTTAAAAATGATTTTAAGTATTATATTTGTGATTCCTACTTTGTCTGATGTCCGTAACACAAGCGGTTCAAGCTACTTATCTCTGAGTCAGGTCAGTGTGTAAGATGTTGTGTGAATTATTATTAATTAGCTGGAAATCATATTTTAACTGAGAAATATGATATTAATACACTTTCATTTATTATCTACTCTGATATATTTCATATGTTTATCAGTTTTTCACGGACAAATCTCGCATTTGCAGTAAATTATAGGACGGTGAAAATATTGTTTCATTTGATAAATGGTAAAATCAACATTATATACAATAAACACACATAAATATAAACACGACTTACCTGGTACCTCGAGCTGACCGCATATGGTATACCATAGTACAGGTTTTGACCTGACACGCCTCTGAGTCCTCTTAGCTTTCCGTACTTCGTCTCCACCACCCCCGTCAGAAAGCACAAAGCACAGCCCAAGTTCAAGACACAACACAACACGGAGTACTTGATCATCGTTCACATTTTAAATTCTTATCTTCACGGATTCAAATGCACACATTTTCTTTAGCAGTACGAGTCGCAGTTTGCTCTACCGGTCCTACGTTGCATTCTTGACCTTGAACTCTGAGGGCGTTGACATTTAGTTGCAAACTAGCGGTACTGCATTTCTGGAATACGTTTGCGGTATATCGTATCTAGGTGTAGACAGACAGGTCTAGAACATACCGCGCCCGTCCCTCGGTGCCCGATTGTGATCGCTAGACTGCGCTCAGTGTGCCTCTCATGGAAGTTATCGTGTCGCAACACTGCAGATAGTTTCTCAACTGTCTTGCGCAAATTATGTAAGTTTAACTTAGGAAAAACGTTATCGGATTTTCGATTGTAATAGCGGTCACTGATTCCGCACATTCGGACAACTGAAATGATATTAATGATGTCCGATCAATTTGGACGTGATAGTTCGCCGGACGTTGAACTAGGTTTTGATTAGAATTAGTTGTGTGCTGATGTTGGGATGTTTGAACAATCATCATTCTGTTGCAGTAATGCAACATGAGCCCCGGGCGCGTGTTCGCGCGTCGTGTTTACTCGCTTTAGTGTAATTGTGTCTCCCCATGCATGGGAATAGTTGATTTTCCACAAATCCAGTTATTCATTAATACACTATAGCCTGATATATTTTGATCGAAGTTGCTGTAAAGTTTATTTCTACATACATACATGCATACATCACGCCTGTGTCCCATCGAGGTAGGCAGAGACTATGAATATCCACTTGCTACAATCTTGGCAAAACTCTCTCGCTTTCCTTACTAACATTAGTCTATTCATACACTCTCGTTTATTCTTGGTACTTCTGACCTGGCCCTTCTTTAATACCTCTTCTACCTGGTTAAGGTATGTTCGTCTCGGTCGTCCTATACCTTCCCTTCCATTTACTTCCATCCATCCTCTTTACATGTTTCAACCATCTTAACATTTATTTCTCTATTGTTGTCACAACATCAACTTTTACACCACATCGATCTCTTATTGCACCATTCTTCAATCCATTTCTCAAACTCTCTCCATATATACTTTGAAGTGCTTTCATTTCAACAGTTATTAAGTTTATTTCTACACGGAGTTATCTCGAATTCAATGAATTCCTCTGCGGTAGAATCATGATCTTGTAAAAGTATAATTATGTTTATTTAACAAGTGTATCCTTACCGGTGTCTTAGTGAAAGTTGGTGAACCATGTTTGCTTAGTATTTTAGCACCTTTGATTGCACACATCGATGTAAAATGACCGAGTCTATAAACATTTGAAGAGATTTTAGACGTAATAATCTGTAGAACACGCAAATTAGCTAACGAAATTTGAGTAGCTATCATAAATAAAATGATATAATTTATTTTGTATTTAATGTTTATTTCAAAGTAGTAATGCAATCTGCCGAATGGCTATAGAGCATAGTTAAGTTCTTCTTCTTTCATATTATATTAGACTAGCCGCGCGCGCGGTTTCATCCGCATTATGCTGTAGAACAAACCTAGCGTCATTTATGCTACGCTGTTATTAGTCCTATGATGTTATATAGCCTATAGCCTTTCTCGATAGTTGGACTAACTAACACTAATACAATAAATATAATACTTTTTCAAATCGGACCACCGGCTCCCGAGATTAGTGCGTTTAAATAAACAAGCAAATTCTTCAGCTTTATAACATTAGTGCAGATAGACACTAGCGACCCGCCTCGGCTTCGAGCGGGTGCAATGAGGGGAAAAATAGTTAATGTGGGTCGTAATCCCGAAGAGATAGACAAATACATCGCGGACTTTTTTGAACAACACCTTTTTAAGGTGTACAATAATGTATATCGTTTATTTGATCTACAAGTATCTCGTCGGGTTCAGCCAGCGTTTGCAACGCACAAAAAATGAGTTATCACATTAGAAAACTCCAAAATTATGATTGATCTACTACTATATTATGCAAACATATTACATATAAACCTTCCTCTTGAATCACTCTATTCACTGATAACCGATGCGTTATTTTAAATATATATAAATAAGTAGCTAAATAAGTAAGTGGCAACGCGCTAGTGAAATCCTTGCGTCTACATTGATGCATCATCACGCGTGCATATTCTAGTGGCTTATAACTATAGTCAGAGTGATGGAAGAGAGAAATGTTATACACTATAGTGTCAAATTTCCGGGCGTTTTTTTTATAGAAATGAATTTTTATAGCCATATTTCAGGAAAACATATGGTGCCTGTGGGAAAGATAGGTTAATGTTTTCATTAAGGTATCTCTATATTTGTAGTCAATTCAGGCATAAGCCATTTTTGATCCCGAAAAAATAAGGGTCCAAGGGTCAAATCGCTCGCGAACAGTCGCTTACGAAAATCTATTCACTTAATAATACTGAAGTGATTTTCGAAAGCTCTCGACCGATGCGAGTGTTTACTTACTCTGTCATTGCGTTATTTCCTTTCATTTGGAGAGGTTACTTCGAATGGTATCTAATTTAAATATAATGAGTGACTGTACAGATTCCATCTAGCACGATCAGTGCCGAAGTTTCATAATTCCTATTATGTTCAAGTGTTATTATAAAACAAGTTGGTGTCCGCCATTTTGGTCTTATGTCATTGGTTTTATGCATCGTAATATGTTATTCATTATCATTACAGCCATTGGTGAACATTGACATCGTCAAGAAATGGGGAATTTTGCTAGTAATTGCCGCGCTAGGCAATGGGGATGCTGCTGTCCACCCCCATCCTCTGCACTACAGAGGCAGAGCGACACTGTTTCGAACAGATATACCACCATCTGTCGATTCTGGTACCTTAGTCGCTTCTTACGACACGTGGTTCAGGGGGAGGTACTATTCTACTCTACCTCTCGGCCTATATGTGTTATTAAAGACATGAATTATTCGATAAAACTTGTCTTCAGTTTTGAGAACGGGCACCTTCCCAATTCCGAGAGACACTACCATTATTCTGCTGAGAGATACGATTTTTCTTAGTCTTCTATTATTTACTTAGAAGCCATCGTTTAAGTTTAAGTTAAACTATTAGCTTTCGGCATCTAACTCCGTCTTTGTAAATGAATAAAATCTTTATTTCCGTATGTGCCTTTACAATAAAGTCATTTCAATTCCCCATATTAGAAATAGCCTGTCCTGTGGGAAAACTAATCGGTGTATAATTTTGAATTATGGCGAAACAGGTAACAATATCAAGTTTATTAAAATTTTGAAGATAAAGTTAAAACAATTGCATTTATATTTTAAAATCCTGGGTGAGTGTGTGTGTATGAGTGTATGGGTTTGATGTATATGTATGTTCATGCGTAATTTTTTTTGTGTACTTGTGAGAGCTACTTCACGAGCGAAACCGCCGGCGACAGCTTGTGACGCCCTAAACTTGTTCTAACAACATAAACAAGTATACAAGTCCTCGTTAAATCGAGCTGTCACAGCCTTTATAATAAAATGCGCTGGCGCTCACAAGAATATTAGCAGACGTCGACCAATTCATTTATAAACTCAATTAGAGCGAGCGGCTGTCCAGTATAATCCGGGTAATAAAGAAGAATACCCGCCCCGGGTAATTGTTATAAACTGGGCAAACATGCAAATTGGACGGACTTCCATCGCCTTTTAACTCTGCACTTATCCGGGATATAAGCTGGAATGGGCGAGACAACTTTGGCTGCTGCCCTCGAGTTTGCTAATCTATATCAGATATATATCTTCCCCAGATATATATATATATATACGCTACGCTACGCTGCGCTTGCCGGTACATGGTCTCCATTCCAGAACCTTAGAACTTCATCGGCCATCGGTTATGCGTACCAAATACCCTGCCCACTGCCACTTCAACTAACTAATCCAATTTAATATTAATTAGAAATAAAACCATCTAATCTATCCATTTTATGACATCTTATGTTTTACAATCTATACTAATATTATTAAGCTGTAGAGTCCATTTATCGAGGAAGGCTATAGGCTATATAACAGAACGCTAAGACTAATATATAAAGATAAATGTCGTTTGCGCCTGCAAACGTCTGCCAACTTTTATCTGCAAATCTACTTCTAATCCTGTTGTGTTTGAAATGCAGACAGGAACCAACTTTTATAATCCTTTGCAGGAACATCTTTGTAACAAATCACTTCATCACATCATTTTGTGGACTGTCACCCTATAACACCGAATTTGTGCAACTTCATTCGGATATTATAACAGTTTGTGTGATTAGAGTCTCTACTATTAACCGCAGAACCAATTTTAATTAATTTTGGTAATTTTATGTATAAAGAGAGATGAGTACGATTGGAAAAGAAAATAGACTTCTCGAAATACTAATCATGCGCAGACGAAGTCACGGGCATCAGATAGTAATATTAATAAACGCATTGTACAGCATTGATTTAATTGATACAGCTTAGATTCACTGACAAGTAGAGCAAATGGTTAACAGAACGAACCCAGTAAGAACTGTGTTGAAATATTAAGTAACAATTGGTTTGATTTCGTGTCGTAAACGAGTCACCAACTAAGTAGCATACGCGGGCTGTTGTTGGTTTTTATAGAACATTCCAGTTTCATTGAGCAGTATTTGAAGTAAAAACTTAGTTTTAAACTGAATTAACAATGATTTTTGCTGATTTCGAATGGTACTCGAACCTATGCCTTTTTCAGTCTGGCGGAATGCTTTCCCAATATAACAACTATTTGCAGATTTTCACAGACTGGAAAAAATATAACAGACTGACAAAAACATATGTTAAAATATTTTTTTGTAAGTTATTTGTTTTGTATACTTAGGTCTCCGCAGTGCATCAATAGTGCAGTCCCTCGGCAAAGGAAGCCTTCCAGTCGAGTTACCATTGCAAGTCCACTGGAACATATGCCTCCCTAAAAGAATCACAGAGCGCAGCTTTCGCGACGGGGATGTTGCTGCCCATCTCCGCCCTGCATTTCAGCATGTTGTGAATGGATATACCGCCATCTGTCAGCTCAGGAACCTTAGTCGCACGACACCTGGTACAGGGAGTTTAACTGTTCAACTCTGCCGGTGCCTCACGGCTTGCAAGTAAATATTATTTATACCTTAAATATTTTCATATGCATCTAAAAAACTGTATATCTGGTATTACAAACTGTCACATAAATTTTATATATATCTATAGATAGAGTTGAATATTCATATTGAAATGGTAATCCGCCAGCTATTAAGTTTTGCACCAATTGTATTATAGGTGATACTTGTGAAAAAACAACACGGCTAGACAATTACCGCCGCAGTTTGTGTAGTTGTTTTGTGTTGGTTATAACGAGCCGTCGGTCTGCTGCGCTGAAGTGTTAATTATGAAGTTAATGAGCCGCGAGGATTTCTTAGCGAGCTGAACTCGCGTCGATGTTTTGCGCGCAAATTGGATATTGCACTTTTTTATTAGCACTTTCTTTGACGGGCCTGATGGCGCAATTGGTAGCGTTTCTATTGTGTGCATTGTAAAGGTCGTAGGTTCTATCTTTATATCCGAAAATTTGTATTTTCTGATGTTCTGAATACAAGTGCGACTTATCTCGGAGTGTCAATGTATGAAATATTGTTGTTTGTTAAATATTGTTTACAATACCCTATTGCATTTGTAATTATATTGTATTGTTTGCAGTGTGTGGCAACGCCTATTCAAAGTAGTGATAATTAAAAGGAAAACGTGGAATTTTATCTGAGATAAAAACTCCGCTATTCTATACCGCCTGCAACTTAGTTTCTGCACCACTCGCAATTGGCTGTCATACCATCCCCACCACATCTGCTTTGGACCGCTGATCTATGGTACTTGCTGCTGCAGTATTCCTAGACCATTCTGACTTAGGGACCATTAACAGCAAAGTCTATTATTTCCTTAAAAATTGGCAATGTGCCTGTTGATTTTCCTGGTTTTGCAGATATCTACGAATGTAGACAATAGACAAAGACCTTGTAAGTAATAAAAAAATTACTTACAAGGTTCCCGTTTGATTAAAAGGCCTCTTTTCTATATAACCTTACATTAAACGATGGTATGTACGTCCGAAAAAAGCCTTGATGAATTACTCGATGAGATGTACATTTCGTTAAAATTGCTGTTAAAATCTAGCAGGCGCTTTGCTCAAATACTACTTACTACTGGTGTAGCTACTTAATTATCTTCTACATCGAAATTGAAATTGAAAAGAACCACTCGATGGTTAAGGAATTAAATTATTCATTATTATATACGCAGATTTACTGACGTAAAGCACTAAGAAAATAAAACTAGAGTAAGAAAATAAACTGCTAGAGTGGTAAATTGTTTTAGTAACTTTTTGAATGAGTTTCATGTTGTTGACAATTTTAATGACAGCATAGCAAAGATATTAGAAAATGAGTTTAAACTGTGTTTCTCTCTTTTTTTCATTTAAGTAGTTTTATAATATATACTTATAATAATAAATTTAGATTTAGGGTATAAACCAGTTGGTTTTGCAGAAGCTATGTTAATATTGTAAATGTTTATATAAAAAAAAATACCTAAAGCACACGCTCGCTAATTTATTTCTAAAGTAAATTGCCGAAATTGTTGTTTCCGTCAAAGGGGGCGTGGTCCAAAAACAATCTCTTCCCTTCTCACAAACATTATAACTACAATACTCTTATGGTGAGTAGAATTTAAATTCATATGACACATATGATATCGTAAGCTTGTTAGCATGGATCGATATTTAGTACATTGTCAATAAAACAAGTTGTCTCAGTTACCATAATTTTGATTATTTTGTCGCAAGTGATGATCCTGTATGAAGTTTACGACGGTCTCTCAACAGGCACGACAACTTGATTTACGTACAAATTAGAAAATACATCTTACTTCCACCGCCAAATAGCAGTTCGCATTGCTGGCGTTTCGGTTTAATAGATGAGAGAGGCAGCTACATTTGAGTTACGTTGTTTTGGATTGATATACTGCAACTAATCGATTGTATTGCCTCTGTCCTAATTAATTTTCTGACTTACTTTATTCTTATATATCTTTGCGCAGGACGTCCACCTGCAAGGTGGACAGGCAAATTGATTAGAACTGCAGGATCGCGCGTAACCGGTCTTTTCGGAAATCACTTGGAGAGGCCAATGTTCAGCAGAGGATGTCCTATGGCTCATATAGTGATGATTATGATGACAATCTCTGTTTATATTGTATTAACCATATTTTAGTTTCTAATCTTGTGTCTATATGTGGAATAAAGTTCTGAAAAGAAAGTAATACAAAAAAGTAATGCAAAGAATTATTCTACTCTGCCGATATCTTCACAAGAAATAGAATGCTCACACCTATTTCTACAACCACACACTGTGTTCGCATAACTGTATTCTAGTTTGTAGGGTGAGTGGCAGTGAATTACTGAGTAATGGGCATAATCTTCAAGCCACAAATTTGGAACGTTATACAGTACGAGTATATTGTCGGATCCGCAATCTGGAAGTTTTGAAAGCCTGATTGATATTTTGCTGCATCACTGACTCAAAATACATTTTAGTTACACTCAAATTACAAATTAAAACACAATTTGATAGATGAAGATGCCATAACTTTGTGGATAAAAGCGATAAATATCAGAATAAAATTTTAAAAAAAGTCACAAGGTTGGCAACGCTCTTCTGGTCCCTTGGTGATATTACGAGCATCTATAGGCCGCGGTGACTTTAATTATTACAGGAACTGTTTGCTTACTTGTTGACCTGCTGATAAAAAATAGTAAGATAGAAAAAACAAGTGAACTGCTGCTGCATGAACTAGTACGTATAAACTCTGTTACCTACAGTCTGTGGTAAAACAGAGAAATCCCTAGAGAATCTCGGAATAGAAACCATTGGTAATTGTGTTGCTATCCACAAAGACTACAGGCGAAGTAATCTAGCACAAATTATATTAGCTTACAACTTTCTAATATCGCACCTCAGGCAGATTCGATTGTAGAGATAGACTACAATCGACGCTGAGTTGCTCTCGCTCGCCACCAACTCTACATTGTTAGTGGTTACGTGAAGTAACTTCAAATGTGGTGTATTTTACTCTATTTCAAGTTATGTTAACGGCCTTATTAGTAAACTTAGAGTAGCACAAATAGCTTTGGGAAGGCACTGCTTGATGTCTCATTGCGTGATCGAGTTAGGAATGATTTGATCTCATACAAATGGTCGTCGGCATTGTTACCTCACTCTCACCTATTTCTACCAAATAGCAGTTTTCGCATTGCTGTGTTCCGGTTTGAAGGGAGAGAGAGGCAGTGAATTTACTGGGTAATGTGACATAATATCAAGTCCCAAGGTTGGCAGCGCGCTAGTGTGAATCCTTGTGATATTACAAGGATTACGAGCGTCTATAGGTTGCGGTGGCCCTTACTATTACGCGGACTGTATCATCGGATGAGCGTGCTAGGTACCTGCCCATTGCTAATCATCGGATAATATCGGTAACTTTTGTAACGGATATCCTAATCTTTTTTAAGTAGACCTGGTCGACAAACAAGCGTACAGATGCTGAATCCATCTGAAACAGTGTAGCTGATATGTACAGGTTGAGGATGGGCAGCAGCATCCCCGTCACCATAGCTACGCTCCGCGATTGCCAACACGCCTGCACAGTGCGGCAATTATGGAGAAAGTTCCCATTTCTTCCAAGACTTTTAATTGCTGGTGACGAAACCATGATGATGATGATGATGTTATGGAGGAATGATAAACGGTAGACAATATCGCGTATTTAACATATTCGAAGGCATTATTAGAGGCGCGTGGTAGCAACTCATGTTCAATTAGACGATCGCGAGCCCTAATCAAACAGCCTTTTATTCCGCTGCACTGAATCTCAAATGGACCTATTTACATTTCATTAAGGAGCCACAGAGTTAATAGGACATAGAGCGGGCGTCGCCATTGTTAGCTTTGCTCGGTGGATTTTGTTTTTGCAGTTTGAATCACGAGGCGGCGTCGACGGCCAAGGCAATTGTATCGTTGAGTGAGTTAGACACGAGATGGCTCTGAGAAGTCTATGTTTGGGTCAGAATTATTCTAGCTATCGCAAATATATATACATATTATTTATTATTGTGTTATAAATTGCTGTGGGTCAGCCGTGAGGTACCGGCAGAGTACATAGAATAGTATTTTACCGGGTGTCGTAAAAGGCTACTAAGTTACCAGTACCGACAGATGGCGGTATATTCATGCAAAATAGTGTAGCTTACATACAGAGGGCGGGGATGGGCAGCAGCATCCTCGTTGGGAAAGCTGCGCTCTGCGATTACCAACACGCGTGCCCAGCGCGGCAATTACAGGCAAAATTCACATCATCTTGGGGACAGCTATGTCCAACAGTGGACTTCCAATGGCTATGATGAAGATGACGAAAGATGCATATCTATGTCAACTAGAGGTATACCTCAGACAAAGGTCCTCTGAATTGGTACCTCACTCTCACTTATTTCTACCGACAAACAGCGTATTGCTGTGTTTCTGTTAGAAATGTGACAGCAGTAAAATTACCGGGTAATGTGTTATAATACTTTTAAGTCACAAATGACAACGCGCTAGTAATAATCTTGTAATTATACGAGCTTCTATAGGCTATGGTAACACATCAACACGCGTATCTTTTTCCTTGTTTTTCAGACGAACCTATTGCTACTCAGATGTCAATGCCAGCGCCACCGAAAAAGAGGGTGGGCCTGAGGGGCCTGATGGCATTTTATCCTGCGTGCCCCGCGGCTACGACGCCTTCAGCTACGATCGCACCCGCAAGGCTCTCGGGATCTGAACGGGTTCGACGATCACCTTAGGATGGTTCTTTTTACTATACCAGGCCGATAAACAAGCATACAGTCCGAGTGATAGTTAACCGCAGCTCATATGTGGTATCACTAGCGCGTTGCCAACCTTGTGACTTGAAGATATTATGTCTCATTACCCAGTAATATCACTGCCTCTCTCAGCCTTCAAACTGCAACGCAGCAATTTGAACAATGCTATTTGCCGGTAGAAATAGGTGCCAAGGCAGACTAATTTTGTATGGGGTTGTACAAAATTTCTTTGTCGACTTAGTCTTATAGTAGAAAGTAGACATCCTTTACCTAAAATGATATAAATCATTTAAGTAGTTAGTTCTAAAACATTATATTTATTAGTCGTCCAGTCTATTCGTTCAGAGCTCGGGAATTATGCGTAGAGGATGTTAAAGGGCTCCTTCGCAAACATAGAATCCCATATCAGGTTCATTTGCCTGCAATTTAAATGGTAGGTACAAGCTTCAACAATAATGTAATTATAGATTTTCTTATATACGTGTCTAATTGGGTCAATGAGGTCCCAATGAGGTTGCTCATTCCTTGAAAGTAATATATCCTATTTACGTTGTAGACGCGCAAGTTTATGAGAATTCATGGATGTTTGTTCATCTTACCACCCATCGCGTTCACTATCAAACGACTGACAATTGTAACAATTGCCCTAAGTTTACATTTAAAAAGTTTATACCGCCGTCATATTTTTTTAGATTACGACGAAAAATCAACATTTAGTCTATGAGATAGTAAGCGTCACTGCAGCCTAAAGACGCTCGTAATATCACAAGGATATCACTAGCCCGTTGCCAATCCACCTCAGGCTTCGCACGGGTGCAATGAAGATGAAAAATGCTTTTTGTGGGTTATCCCTAAAGATGGACAACGTGTTATATACCACCGTGAACATTTTTGTAGATTCTTTTATGGTGTACAATACTACAGTACATTATTTTGATCTATTTTATCGCGATCAGCCAGCGCGTGCAATGTAATTGCAATAAAATATGTTCATTTACGACATCACATAAGAAACTTCTAAAATTATCAAACTCTATCTAACAAATAAAACGCACCAAAAATTCGTGGCGTAGTTTTAAAGATCTAAGCATTCATAGGGACAGACTTTGAGTGTATATATAGTTTTAATGGACATCAGATTTGATTTCTTTTGATGAATGTGACTGTTTACAGTGTTATTAGCCAAAATGGTGGGTATGGCAGAAGAAGCACGCGAGTAGAATAAATGCTGTTGAAATGAGAATATTTCGAAGTATGTTTGGTGTGAGTTTGAGAGATAGATTAAAGAATAGTGTGATGAGAGATCGAAGTGGTGTTAAAGATGATATTGTGACAAATAGAGAAAGGAATGTTAAGATGCCTTGGATATTTATGTTGAAAGGATGGATGAAAGTAGAATGACTGCACAAATATATAGAGTGGAAGTGTATGGAAGAGTTGGTAATTGGAGGTAATATTAATATTATAGGACGACCGATGCGAACTTATTAACCAGGTAGAAGGAGGTATTAAAGAAGGGCCAGGTCAGAAGTACCAAGAATAAACGTGATCGTGAACGTGAGAGTGGTATTTTAAGATTGAAACAAGTATGTATGTATGCAGTATAATAAAATATGCATGTTTCATTTGAGTGAAACATAATGTAGTGTTGTCCGTATTCACGTCTCAGTTACCGCGTTTGTAGCAAATAATTGGTAAAAGTGATACATTCTTAGATTGGTAGTAGACTTTATCTATACTAATAGTATAAAGAGGAAAGATGTGATTGTATGTTTGTTTGTAAAGGTTTTACTAGAAAACTACAAGACCGGCTTTAAAAATTCATAAAACATTAGAGAAATATTTCTTTACCGAGTACCATAGGCTATTTTCGAAAAAATAAGAGACCGCTAGAACTTTATAGATAGGATTTGTTTTTTCGGACGTCTGTAGCAAATAAACTAAGAAACGATTCAACTGATTTCAAATACTCTCACATTTATAGAAAATTACAGTACATATAAATGTGTTTATTTTGTCAAATTTATATTTATGTATTTACTGGGTATGTAGTTTTATTATTATATGGCATGTCCATGTAATAAAAATACTAAATACCGTAACATATAGTTTAAGTATTTTATTTTCATGAAATATATATATGTACATATCGAACTGCCCTATCACATTTTCTTCGTTGATATCCATCCAAAGGTTACCTGTAAGAGATCGCCCCGAGCGATAAGGCCGCCAATTGTATTGTAATTTATGTTTCTATTTTTCTTTATGTAATTTTCTGTGTACTTTAAAGATTATATTATTATCAATATTGTCAGTAAGCAACATAGGTAACATATTGTATCCCTATACTGTCATGGGAAGGGGAATTATGTGAGAGAAACCCCGGGGCGTGGATAGTGCTCTATCTGAGATTACATTTCAAAATTGGGATTTGTTCACAGATTTCTGTTATCCTGTAGTCCTCGCGGCTATGATAACGCAATGTTTATGATATTTTCGGTAACGACGCTTAATATCAGAAAAATAATGAACATTTTCGTATTGAACATTCTATGCTTTGGTAGAGATACATTTTTAGAGATTTTACAGATTTTAGTAATTACATAAGCACTATACATACATTTGTATAACTAATTTCACTCTCTAATTTAACTTTAGAAACGGAAACAAGGAGTTCCGTAAAATAACTGTGAAAGTCGCAACGGGCAGGACATTTAAGGTGGGCAGACGTCGACAGAACTGCAGAATAATGCTGACTAGAATCCATACAACCGGTCCTTGTTAAAGAGGCCTATGTTAAACAGTGGACGCCTTACGGTAGATACTATAGTGATGTTGTCTATCATCACTATATATATATATATATGTCCGTCTTTTATCTTTTTTTTCTGACGAACCTATTGCTGAACTAATCAGACGTCAATTCCAGCGCCGCCGGGGAAGACGCCATGTTTGTCGTGCCTGACGTCACAATCTATATGTAAGTCTTTCTTATGCGCCAAGGGTTGTAGGTTCGATCCCTCAAGGAAATATTCGTATAATTTTATCTGAGTGTTAAGAATGTTGTTGTAAGTTTTAAGTCCGCTGTCTTATGTTTTTTTGTTTTTAATATTGTTTGGAAAACAAACAATATTTTATGTGCATTTATTATTACAAAATACATAAATCAGCGAAATTTGCACAAAGAACAAGTTCACATATGTAGCAACACGTAGCAACAAACAATCAAATATTAAAAAATGCAATACATATTTAAAAAAATCGATAATTGATTTATTCACCCTACAGCAGTGCTCTAACAATAAATAATATCAAATTAAATTAAAAAAATAACCTTATAGTGCAAAAAGGAATCACTAAATATGTTCAATTTATCGTCATCGGTCTTTGTATTATAAATGACGGGCCGATGGCGCTGATGATAGTGACCCTGTCTTGTGCGCCCGTCGTGGGTTCGATACTTACCCAGAACAAACATTTATATGATGATAATTGTATCTGTTCTGTGTCTGGGTGTAAAATATATGTATTTAAGTAGTATATTTGTGATTCCTCTGTTGTCTGGCATTCGTAACATAAGTGCTTTAAGCGACTTATCATGGAGTCAGGTCAATGTATGAAATGTTGTAGGAGTTTATTATTAAGAGGCAAAGAAAACAATACGTTTAATCCCGGAATATATTTATTTCTATGACAAATCCCTTTGTATTCTTACTTCTTACGTTTTTTAACATTAAAGACTAGACATTTGATCACCTTTATAAATAAGTATTTGGCATTTCAGAACAAATACTTTAAGTCCTAACTATTTCAAAGGAAAACTATATCGAAAGACAATTGTACATTATATCATTATCTTATAGACATTTATGGAAGCCGTAGGGTACCGGCAGAGTAGAACAGTACCGCCCCCTGTACCAGGTGTCGTAAAAGGCGAACAGATGGCGGTATCCGTCCATAACTGTGTAGCAAATGTTGGGGGTAAATTCTCCCTTGTATTGTGGCCTTTTGCTTTCGTAGTATGCCTTGGAAATATGTTTTACATGTTCTCGATGTCTAATTTATGTGTTTAGATTAATTATATCTTCATTAATACACTTTTTAAATTTTTTATTTTTTAGTAAATTCGATTAAAAATATATAATTGTATATAAGATTTCCTGTCAGTATATGTTAATTATGGAATGCCTGTTTAAACAACTCTATGTGATTGATTAGCTATACTCTTCAAAAAGTATCTATAAAAAATACCTATAGTAAATTCGGCTAACATTGAACTTTTAGGGGAACTTTAAATTACCCGTTTTCCTAGACTATAAAACAAATTCAGCCGAGATTACGTCTTATATGATTGCAAAAACTGTTTTCTTGGTGTATCTGCACTGATATTTTAAAAATTAATATATTTATTCTATAAAAAGGACAGATCAAAGTTACCCGGACAGTTCAATGTTATCCAGATTGACTGTATGACTTTTCTTATTATTTTTTTTTATATGCCAGTAAATACGCACACATTTACAGTAAGTTATATTCATAGATAAATTCTAATGTATTAAATATTTTAATTTTAAATTGCTTTATACATTTAATTCAGATCAATGTGCGCGGGAAAAAGGCAAAGAAACAATGTTTTTTTTATCTTTCTGGTATCGAGTGATAGACATATGTATATGGCAGATGTGTGTATAGATTATTATTAGATTTATTTTATCGGCACGTGACACTTGTGAGATTTCACAAGTTGTCTGTACTGATATAATAGAAAGATTAGATTTGTATGTTTGATTGTATTGTTTGTATCCCTAAAAAACTACTGAATCTATTGTGGAAAATCTTTATTTTATATAAAATTACTTTATCATCAAGTAACATAAACGTTATCTCCATATTTTTTTACGGAAAATGAAACTACACGGGTAAAACCGCGAAACGCTGTTAGTCCTTAACAACTTACAGTCAAGTTATTGCTCCATTATGTAAGGTTCCATTTCTTACCCCTTTCTAGTTACCTCTGAATATTGTAGCTTTGTATTAGTGAATGAATCTTCAAAATCGGCTAAGTAGTTAAACGTTACTGGACTACTTAAACGTCAATTTTAGCCCCACCAGAGGAGGGGTTGAGGTTGCTCTTTTATGAGCGATCCTGTGCCTTACTTTCAAGTGACGTGCGTGCCCAGCGACAGCGAGCGCGCGTTTAGCTACGATTTGAGTCTGTTCGTAACAAACTGAAATTTGAATCAAACAGTAGCACTTACCACCAAATTAGTTATAACATACATAAACCTATATATTTAATTTTATTGTCTAATAAATACTAATATCTATTACAACCAAGGGCGAAGGCCCGTTTATAAAAATAATATTGCACATTGCAGCAAACACCATATTTTACGAGACGAAAGGTGACTTATGAAACTGTCACCCAACACTAAATTTGACATTACTAGTAAATGACAATTGACAGTTCTCAATATCGTTATTTTTACTGCACCTTGACAATAAACCAAAAAAAAAAATAAAAAAACAGTATTGTGGAAACCATAATGTTAGAACACCTAATGAAAAATAAGAGATTGATGTTTATGACATTGCAGTTCATGTGTACTTTATTAAAGTGGTTGCCGTGAGGTACCAAAAGAGTAGAATAGTACCTCCCTCTGTAGACTTCTTTTACTCACATCTCTTAGGTGTCGTAAAAGGCGACTACTAATATACCAGAACCGACAGATGTCGGTATATCCATCCGAATTAGTGTAGTTCAAAGCACAGAGCAATTGCCAACACGCAGCGTGGCCATTATGGGCAATACTCCTCCTTATTTTGGGGAGGCCTGTGTCCTGCAGTGGACTTCCAATGGCTGATAATGATGATTATGATTAAAGTAGTATGTGATTAAAATTGTGATTCTAGTATTTAATTATTATTATTTTAGAAGTAACGAATACTTATGAAGTTAAACTATTTATACTCAATAACTTGGTTGCTGTTTCCTGTATACTTTGAACTTGTAGTTGGTAATTTTTTGGCGCTCGTATCGCTTTGGACACGAGGTCAGTGAGTGAGTGAGTGATCGAGTTCCTTCATTTGTCGAACATTAACACACGCTCGGTTTAAAACACACATTCCCCGTAATATTTGTGTTCCCGATAAAGTACTTTTGTCTTCTGCCATGCGCCCCCTTGAACCCGTAGTTGGAGCGTCTGTAGTGGTTGTAGGTGTGGTTCCACAACCGCATGGTGGGCTCGTCCCACCAGGGCGCGGTGGACAGCCGCTCGTCGATCACCAGCGCGCGCGGGTTCCATGCCCGGCTCGGACGCCATTTAACGGGCAGCAGCCGAGAGGTTGTCGGCGTTGGGTCACTGGAATTATACAATACATTTTTATCTATATATACGTTCATCATCATATTTGGCGTACGACGTCCTGCAGGACACGGGCCTGTAAATTTCTCAACGGTGCCAGAATTGCAACACTAAGCTTTTACGATACTTGTATACATATCGCTCTACACGCGTCTTTAAAGTTTATTTATTTATTTATTAGGACAACCAACAAAGTCATACAATTTAAAAGCTAAAGAAACACAAGGACAGTGGTGTACATTTCATGGCGTCGCTCTAATTAAAGGTTGCCACGGAAAGCCAATAAAAACTAAGGCCGCTCGCCTTAGTTTTTATTGGCTTTATATAACGTATCCATTAACCTCTGTAAAAACAAATTTAAAGTAGACATTAAATTGTAATACAAACATACGTAATTATTCTGGCCTATTCTATGTAACCTATTACTCACTACATATCTATGTTATATAAATTGCTTCAATAAAAATCTTTGTTTTAAAATTTAGATATGCTACAACCAAATATATCGATAACCTTACTCTTACTAACAGAGTTATATTTAGATAGGAGATTGTTAAATGGAGAGTAAAGGCCGAGAGCTTCGTTTGGGAACGCTTAGATTTAAACAAGGTGTATGTAGATATCCGGGGGAGTGCGTAAGATAGTGAAATTGAAATTGTGGAGCATTTGAGGACAATTTAAATTACCATTGACTAACTTATGAAGAAATGATAAAGTTCACTATTGGGTGCTATTAAAATCGGTCCCAGTACTCTAGTCGCCCTGGTGTAGAGGGAGTACTCGTATCTAGAAGCTATCTTCGATAGGTACTGCCAAATTAAAGAAATGTTCATTTGATTAAATTAAACCATGGATAGACATTGATAGCTAAATTGTAATTGAAATACAAATGGATTTTTTTGGGGAAACTATTGCTTGATGGCTCAGACGTCAACTTCAGTGCCACTGAATGACAGGTGGCAAGTTGAGCTAAACGGCGTTATGTAACGATTGTACTTGAGCGAGACTCAGAGACCCTCAGAGACAGACCTCTGAGGGCCTCTAATTTTTTATTATTTAATTAAATCGCTTGCATAACATGAAAAAGAGATACTGACTGCATTTAATATCAACTGGATAGGAAGTGTTAATACTCTTGTGATAAATATTTAAGATCCACATTTTCACCTATTTAGAAGCTTTATGATTTTCTTGGAAATGATTCCCCAATGACGAAATTAGAGAACACTTGAAACACACCTCCCAGTAGCTTAGGACTCTTGTAGATGACATGACTAATCATCAACATCATATCAGCCATAAGAAGTTCACTGCTGGACATTGGCCTCCCCAAGTAATCGCAAATAGGACCGGTTGTATGTTGTCCGTGTCCAGCGCGGTCCTGTGGTTTTAGTCAAATCGTCTGTCCATCTTGCGGGTGGACACCCTACGCTGCACTTGCCGGTACGTAGTCTCCATTCCAGAACCTTACAACTACATCAGCCATCGGTTCTCCGTACCAAATGCCCTGCCCACTGCCACTTCAACTAACTAGTCCGCCGGGCAATGTCGGTAACTTTGATTCTGATACGAATCTCCCTATTCCTGATTTAATCGCAACTAAACTCCGAGCATTGCTCTCTTCATAGCTCGTTGTGGTACTTTCAGCTGGCCAATACGGCCCATTGGCCGTTGATTGGTCTGATCAGTCAAACCCAGCCCTAAATCGATTGCATGTGTATTTACCTGTATTTTGCAAAGTTGGTCCACATGGTTAACATGCGCTGAGTCAGCAGCTGCTCCAGCCGTCGCTGCGGCGTCGGCAGCACGTGCGGCTTGAACATGTAGAACAGCTCGTCGGCGTGCGCTGCTCCACCCGCCCACAGGAACAGGGACATCGCCTTCGGCACGTTTAGCAGCCCGCTGTACTTAAACTGGTAAAAGAAGATCGGCTGCTCCGTCGTCCGCACGTACATTTCCGACTCCACGACTGACGGAAACTTGAAATGTAGGTCCGAGTAAAAGTCCACCACGTTCATTATTAACTTCTCTTTCCCCGAGAAATAATGCTTGCCTAACATCTCCACGGTGACGTTCCTTAAATCTTCGTTCGGAAACACCAAGTCCCGCTTCAGCAACTCTCGCGTATCTACTTCCTTTATGTCCTTGTCGAAGTCCTTTGAAACGAAAAATATACCCTCGTTGTTATTAAACCCGATCACCATTGGCACTTTGGTGTAGTTTCCTGATCTAATTATATCTAAGGGAAACTCTGTAATGATGGGCTCTACCCCTGGTATTTGGTTCTCTACACACGGCACGAACAGATTGTCAGCAGTTATCCAGTTTTTACTTTTGGCGTACTTGATAGACTTGATCAGCTCGTCGGCCGTTTTGCTCGATAGAACCTTGTGGATCTCATAAGGGTCTTTGGTATCGTATCCGAGTTCTTTGACTAGACTTCTGGCGGTTTCTATTGGGTCATGCTGGATGCCCCATGGGGCTAGCGAGGATCCGCTTTGCAGGATCACTTTGTGGAACAACCCTCGAGCCGCCGGTGATAGGATCAAGAAAGACGCGGAGACTGCGCCGGCGCTTTCGCCAAACAACGTGACGTTGTCAGGATCACCGCCGAACGCCTTGATATTTTCTTTGATCCATTTAAGAGCAGCTATTTGGTCTTTCAGGCCTGCGTTGCCGGGAGCCTCATCGATCCCGAGGCATAGGAAGCCCTCGACACTCAGCCTGTAGTTGATGCCGACAAACACGACGTCGTGCTCGGTGAAGTAGTCACCGCCGTAGAGAAAGGGGGATCCTGTGCCTTCGAAGAAACATCCTCCGTGGACGAATACCATGACGGGCCGGAGTTTGTCGGGGGGTGATGCGGGGGCGTACACATTCAGCTTGAGACAGTCCGGCTGTCCAAGCCGGAGCGGCGAGCCGAGGAACCGCTGCGGGCACCAGGTGTTTTCATCGACGGCATCATACACCCCCTCCCACTTTGGTGGAGGTAGGGGAGCCTGAAACGTGTCAAAAGAATACTGATAAAGCTTCATACGGTTTTAAAATCTAGTATGTACTTTTATTCCGAATTTCCTTTTTGAATACCACTTTCGCATTCCCTGTTTTCATTCTTTTTTACTAAATAAATCATATTTATAAAAACAACCTACGCAATCCCATTTTACACTATTACATTCAGATATATGTACATATGTGTATGTGTGTATGTTTGTAACCGACTCATTCGAAGTCGATTTTGATCCACTTCAAACGGACTTAATTGAAACTTTGTAAATATATCATAAAACAGTGCCAATACAATATTTAGATAAGATTATCTCACTGTCATGATCAGGACCCTAAGGATGAATGAAATCTCTTTGTTGAAAAGCAAGTAAGACCACGCAGCCTGCGTGCTATCTAGTTATTATTTAACAATAAATTGAACTAAAAAGTAAAATAGTTTAAAAACTAAAATAAACGATTTTAAATACATTCAACTAAAAAGTGAATTTACTAGGTAATGTGGCATAATATCCTCAAGTCACAAGGTTGGCAACGCGTTAGTGATATCCTTATGATATTATGAGTGTCTATAGGCTGCAGTGACGGCTTACTATCTCGTGGACTGTTTGCTTGTTTGACGACCTGGTCTAATAAAAAAAAGACAGTAATCACCTTCAGCCACTGTGTATCATGAACTTTAAGTACTAAATTTGTCTTTCAGCTTAAGCCAGAGTTTACCTTAAATCGATTACTCTCATCGACCGTCCCATATGGAATGCCAAGATAGGCACGATGCCGGTTGTCCGGCGAGAGGCGCCCGCGCAGCAGTCCGCCGGCGGTGCGCACCAGCGGGGCCGGTAGCCGGATCACGCTCGCTGCCACCAGCGTCGCTAGCACCACCCACTTCATCGCTGGCTCGCCTCGAGCATGCTGGGCCTGTGGAATTCCACTATCAATAAAACAGGTGTTAAAAATCCTTGCTTCCCTACTAATATTAAAATTGCGACAGTATCTGAGTACTGAGTATTACCGTGAGGTACCAGCGGAGTAGAATAGTCCTCCCCCAGAACCAGGTGTCGAAAGAGGCAATTAATGTACCAGAATCGACAGTTGGCGGTATATCCATCCAAAACAGTGCAGCTCAATTGAACAGGAGATGGGCAGCAGCATCCCCGTCGTGTAAGCTACGCTCTGCAATCGCCAACACCCTTGCCCAGTGCGGCAATTATGGGCAACTTTTTATCCTTTCTTGGAGAGGCATATGTCTAGCCGTAGAATTCTAATGGCTGGTACCATGAGAATATCGCTTTTAAACCAAATAAAATTTGACATACCGACAGTCTAGAAAATGAGAAAAGAAATACTACTTCGAAATAAGGGTTGTGAAGGGTTGAATTGAGGGATGAAAAGTTGTATCGTCTTTTAGAGCTCGAAGCTAAAAACTTATATTTTAATCTGTTGATTTAATATAAATAAATGTGACTGACTGACATTCACAATCTATAAAAGATTTACCCTCAAGGAGGTAAAATAACAAAGAGGAATATGGGATAAAAGACATAATATCAAAGCTAACACTTACGGAGTCATTACAAAATTTGAAACTGAAATTAACGCAAGTATGAAACTCAATGAGCGCTATGCAGACGCGCGCGAGTACGTGGGGCAAGGGCGGTGGAGTGATATGCTACCCAAAGGTACTATTCTACTCGGACAAAGACGCAGGCACAGCTAGTGCAAAATAAATTTACAAGACGTCTCATACGTTGATCTAACTCCAGGATAAGTAGCTCACATTTGTGTTTTGGACAACAGATGTATTACAGGTACTTAAATCTATATTAATATTATAACGCTGGAGAGTTTGTTTGTTTGAACTCGCCAATCTCAGTAACCGCTAGTCCAATTTGAAAATTATTTCAGATTTGCATCGTCCATTTATCAAGGAAGGCTATATAACATTACGCTAGGACTAATAACAGCGTAGCGTATAATGACTAGTATCATACTTCATTCCAGCCCTGAGGAACCGGCAGACTAGAATAGTACCAGGTGCCGTAAGCGACTGAGGTACTAGAACCGGTAGATTAAGGTATATCCATCTGAAACAGTGTAGCTTAAATGAAGCTGAAACATTCCTGACGGTAAAGTTACAATCAGCGATCGCCAACACGCCCTCTTAGCGTGACAATTAAAGCGAAATTCCCCCTTTCCCCCTGGTTGGAGGCTTTATCCAGAAGTGATCGTTGTATGGCTATAATGATGATGTACACGCTAGTACACGTATAAAACATTACAAAAATTGATATAAAGAACTCATCAAACAATGAAATTCTTAAAATATCTTACAATAGATACCGAAATTATCTTACGAAAATCATAAAAAAAGCTAAAATTAGTTATGAAAAACCACAACTTGAATTGGCTAGCTCTACTAGTGTCAAAAAAACTTGGGAAGTCATAAATAAAATAACACGTTACAAAACAGCAGAACATAGTAACTCTGACCTCTTGAAACTTAATAATGACCAAAAGATATCTGTGGATGACATAAACAAGTACTTCTGTGAAGTAAGAAAGACACAAAATATAAGAACAAATACGAACTAAACACTACTACGAACATAAAACTAATAAAATCTCCCTTAATAAAATCTAAAACCGAAAGTTATTTTGCATTGTTAAACACTGATTGCAATTGAATTGTAGTCCTGGTTGGGATAACATTTCTAACAATATCTCTATTAAATTCTTTATCAAAAATTGTAGAAAAACTGATTTATAAAAGGCTCGTTAAATATATTGAGGACTTAAATCTTCTCTCACCAAATCAGTTTGGTTTTCGGGGAGGAAGATCGACTAGTGATGCGGTATCGAAGCTCACTAATATTTTGGTCAGTAAACAAACTGAATTATGGAATAAAAATGTATTGGAATATTCCTTGGCCTTACAAAAGCTTTCGATACCGTATCCATGTCTCTTCTACTTCGAAGACTTAAGTCTGTTGGCGTAAGAGGGGAACAACTCAATCTTTTCAAAAATTATCTGAGCCATAAACAACAAACAGTTAAAATAAGTAGCTTATAATATATGGAGTGCCTCAAGGGAGTGTGTTAGGACCTACGTTATTTATCATCTACATTAACGACATAATTCCACTACCCTGAAAAATGGTAGAATAATTGCATTTGCCAATGATACTGCTCTAGTGTTTAGTGGTAAAGACTGGGAAGATGTCACTGCAAATGCCCAAATTGATTTTGCTGACATACAACAAAAATTGAATGAAAGCCTACTAACTTTAAATGCAGATAAAACAAAATTTTTAACTTTTTCTACTACTAAAAAAACTCAACCACCTACAAATTCTTTGCATCTCTTCGCCCACCAGATAAATTGTAAATTTAAAAAAAGTAAAAAAGTGTGTTTGTCTAAAATTAGAAAATGTTTTAACATATAAATATCTTGGCATTACATTAGATTCTTTATTAACTATTTATTTTAACGCAAAAAATTTGGAAATTAACTGTTTTTAGAAATATATGACATATTGCTACAGAATAAAATTTAAAAACACGTAACTCTATGACAGTCTCTCTTCCCATACTGTATTACTATTTGGGGGGGGGGGGGCTATTAAAACGGATATGTTACCGCTAGAAAGGGCACAGAGATCTGTGCTCAAAGTTATGTATATTTTACCCTTTAAATACCCTACCTCAAAACTCTATATCCATAGCAAAGTTTTAACAGTGACACAATTGTACTACCAAGAACTTATTCTCAAACAGCATAAACTATGTAAACCTGAAAATAAACTAACTCATAGTAGACGAAGGTATGTGGATTTCCAAAATATACATCAGCCATACCGAACGCGGTTCGCACAGCGATTTCTAAACTTTACAGGACCATTTATTTATAATAATATTAGCCATGAAATAGATACTCATGACATGAATAAATACACTTGCAATACAACAGTAAGGGAATGGCTTTTGACATTGGACTACAGAAAGACAGAGGAATTGCTAACAATATTATGCTAGACTGGACTATATTTATTGTTACTATTATTGTTTATGTATGTTATATATACACAGTATAGCTTCATTTTCTATGTATTTATGTAATATATACGTATATGTATGTTTTATTAACAAACCTTGTATTCTATTAGACCATATACACACACATTCACACCTACGTGCACACTACAGAGCATAAGTGCCTATAAGAACAGGCTAGACCTAGTTTAGGTACTTAAGTATCAAAGTGTATTTTAGTTTAAGTTTCCTTTTTGTTGCTGAATAATTATTATTATTATTATAGATATAAAACATTACATAAACAAAATATATAACACATTACAATAATAAATATAAAACAATACATAAATAGTTGTACCGAGTGGGAAACATTACCGAATACACTATTGGGCCTGGCGAATAAAAAAAAATCGAAATCTCTACTTACAATAACAGTTTTGAGTTGTTGTACACTAGACTAGACTTAGGTCTAGGAGAGTGATATATTAGTTACCATTTAATATTATGCTAGGAGTACATACTGTTGTGTTAATTAATAAAGGTAGACCTCACACATAGTCGCTCATCAACAAGCGACCTCGCCTTCTTGTTAGTTCGGACCTAAAATTGACGTCTGAGTGGACCAGAAATAGGTTCGTCAGAAGAAAAAAACAAAGATCGTCTGTTTAGATACTCTCACAAATTTTTTATCGCTAAATAGGGGTAATCGTATTGTTACATTCGTATTTTGAGGATCAAGAGTGGAAGTGAAATTACTGGGTAATGTGACACGATATCGAGTCTCAAGGTTGCGAGCCTCTGTAAAAACACGAGCGCCTGAAGGCTGCGGTACCGCTTTCTATCATGCGGACCGTAAGCTCGTCGACTTAGTCAAATAAAAAAGAAACGGTTTTAACTTAAATCTAGCGTTTTTTGCAGACCTTTTATGACAAATTATATTTAAATGACAAATTTTGGATCTTAAGTAATGCATACTTATTCGAACATAAAATCAATATTTTGTCAAC
>JACJUM010005602.1:64048-98644 GCA_020976665.1 Heortia vitessoides
AAACAATTTAATGTCTCTTCAAAAAAAATTAACAAAACGAGCTATACGCAGAACAGATAATTCATATCATCTGTTTCTTATTATTAAAAGTTTATTGTTGATTAGTATCCACCGAAATTATAATAAGGCTTACTATTATTCGTTATTCGACGTAATTTTTTTTTTAAAAGATTGTCATATTGTGTTTTATAACTCTGTGTACAAAAAGATAAAGTATAAAAGTAAATAAACAAAAGGTATCCAGTGGTACCAAATAATAGCGGATATCCATGTCTATTGGCGTAACTTGAAAATATTTAAATGCGTTTTTAAAGGGGCGATATCCCGTTTTATTATTCCCGGAGTTGCAGGTATCTATAGCCTTCGGTAACCACTTACTTTATGGCATAAGAGTTGAAAAAAAAACAACAAAAAAGACATGTTTTTTTGGTTCAATAACATTTATAGTATATCGTTTATTTTATAAATCAAGCAGTTTAAGCAATACAATAATTAGTAATTAGCGTAATTATCAAATTTAAGCAGAAAAAACCGTATTAAATATTAGTGTAAGAGACATTGTACATATTATTGATGTACATATTATTGGCTTTTTTCTATTTGCCGATAATTTGCAGACCGAAAGTGAAACGACATAACAGCCAACAGAACAACCTACCTAAATCGGTAAACATTCTTAGTCAATTTCAAACTTAGTTTTTCAATTTTAAAGATAAATGTCGAATGAGAACTCTTGTCGGCGCTGCGTGTACAGCTGTCATGCGCGTGCGCATTGTTATTATGTTGGCCGTTGTGATGTGTTGCGATGTAGTACCGCTAGATGTCGCCCCACAGTTGACTCCGAACTCTACATCGCGCTGTTAAGATTTTCGCCGAGTTGATACTGTCTCGGCGCGCGTTCACACACGTCACTCTGGTTTCCCTTCAACACGAATAAATCTTTCGCCTTTTACTAAAGATTTCCGTGGAGGGGAACACTCAAATGAGTTTTACTCTATTTTTGACACCCTGCCTCGGTAGGGTTATATATACTTAAAATTTTACTTGTTCTCAGTAAATTTAAAATTAATGATAATGATATTATCACGCGCAATATACATTATCATGAAACTGCAGTCAACTGTATATACAAAAAATAAAAATCTACATGCTTTTCATACTCATTTTATGATTCATATTAATAATTTATTAGAAAAATATAATAAAATTAGATAAAAATTAAATAAAATAATGTGGATCAATAAATAGCCAATTTAAAACAAAAAGTCAGAACAAATGTCCTTTTCAACTTATATAATTGTTTTTGTAGGTTTTCATGGCGATTAAAAGTTTTATTACAATGAAAATGAAATGATGAGCATCCCTGAAAAATTGTCTCAATAACTAAAATATACAAAATAATCAAATATATATAATATAATCAAATAATAATATAATATAATAATAATCAAATAATAAAAATGTCACATATATACAGTCCTATTTGACTAATATTAAAATAAAAAATGTACACCTGTTTGCGAACATTTTCGCGTCTTACATTGCGGCTAAGATTATTGAACTCATCTCTTACACACTTTATTTTTAAGATTCATTAAACACCTATGCCATTATAATAATAAACGCGTAAATATTAGACAACATTACTGATCGCCGCATCCAGTGGCGAATATTCCAGTAGCGCGCCATCACGAGTACAAAGTGATTTGAAATGTCTATTTGTAGTATTTAAATGATTGCTTTTTACGTAATGTATATGGAATGGGATGCGTATATACACTTTACATATGTAACATTTTTTAAGTTTTACTGTTTGTTTGAGGTCGGCTGGACTGATTTTGATGGGACTTTCACGGATATATAACATCACGCTAAGTCTAATAAGAGAGCATCAATAAAAAATGTGACAAAAACGGGCGAAAAATATACGTTACTCAAAAATAATGTAAGAACGAGGACGAAGTCGCGGCGACAGCTAGTACTGTTTATAATTTTAGTTAACAATTAATATAATGGTACAATGGTAAAAAATATTGCTCACTATTAGTTTAATGGTCATGTTTTATAATACGAGGGACGTGGTCGAGGTGTTTGCTCGAGCAAAGATATGCGACTTTGACCAACTTAGCGGGGCACCGCCATGCCCTTAAGATTTTTTTGTATACCTATTACAGCATTGTTGCAACTCTTTATTATTTACAGTGTAATAATAAGAAAAGATAGTTTTTAAGGTGAGCTTAGAATTAATTTTAAAAATATACTTCTTAACTTTATATTCAGTTATTCTATCAGAGTTGAGCGCGTACTCTACAACTATCATGCGCACGCGCAACTAGATGGCGCCCCACGGCTTACACCGATCTCTACATCGCGCTGTTAAGATTCGCGCCGAGTTGATACTGTCTCGGCGCGCGCTCTGTCACGTCACTCTGGTTTCCCTTCAACACGAATAAATCTTTCGCCTTTTACTAAAGATTTCCGTGGAGGGGAACACTCAAATGAGTTTTACTCTATTTTTGACACCCTGCTCTGGGTAGGGTTTATAATACCGTAGAGTTTATAGACTAAACTTAGATACTTTCCGAATACATTATAATAACATTATCAATTATTATTATACCGCGTGTGAAAGCTGACTCGTCAATTGTACATTAATCAACAATTTCTTAATAATAATAAGTATTTAAAAAACAAATTAGTAATAATTCTATCACGTGCAATGTACTTAGTTATAGACATGCAACTTATTTCCTTTAGAATAATAAACGCGTAAAAATTAGACAATATTATTAAATGCCATATCTTGTAGCAAACAGTCCAATAGTGCGTTATTTCAAGTACATGGTGATTAAGAAGGAATGAATAAAATTGTAATGTCTATTTGTTATATTAAAATGACTGCTTTTTACTAAATACATATAGATAGGTATATACACTTTACAAATGTAGTGTTTTTTAAAGTTATTGTCTGTCTGTTAGTTTGAGGTAATTCCATACGTCCAAGTTGGCTTCATAATGCACTTATATTTAAGCAATTTCTTGTCTAAAGACAGCTTGGAATTTCTGTTTAACGGCCTAGTATTTCCTGAGTTGTAAGCTGACGGCTTTGCGCTTAGTGAATATATGCTATTTCCTTAAGTTAGTCGTCTATCCAAATAAAATCCAAGATATTTGGCTTCCTCGGCGTATGGTCTCATATTATTATTCAAGGTGACAGGCGGGCAAGTCTCTTTTCTGAGCGTGTAGGTCACATGGATTGACTTGGTTTCATTGGCTTAATATAATAAATACTAGTATAACTTAGGCAATGTAACATCACGCTACGTCTAATTGGAGCGGAGCATCCATCAAAATTCTGGCAAAACGGACGAATAATATACGTCTTGGGGAGCTTCCGTTACGTGCGCTGCGTAAACGGCTGAAGTTATGCAAAAATAATGTAAAAACACAGGCGAAGTCGCAGGGACAGCTAAAGTACTGTTTATAATTTGTATTATTTATTAATTATATCTTGCTAGATGTATTTTTTAACAAACTTACCGATCGTTTTGTTTGTTACTTTTTGTTAATTATCCGAATTCACATTAGATATTTTCATATCCCTGCTAATATTATAAATGCGAAAGTAACTCTTTCTGTCTGTCTGTTACGCTTTACCGCTTAAACCTCTCAACCGATTTTGATGAAATTTGGCACAGACAATCTTTAGACCCTGAGAAAGGACATAGGTTTAATTCTAAATAAGTGTAGTAAGGGGTTGAAAGGGGGGATGAAAGGTTGTATGGAAGTATCGCTATTTTTAGAGCTAGAAACACGAAAAGTATTTTTCTGGCCATTGATTCAATATAAATAGACATGACATTCATAGTTTATAAAAGTTAAGGTAAAGAGGTATGGTACCCAAAAAACTAATCCACGCGGACGAAGTCGCGGGCACAGCTAGTCTGTAATAATTATGATGTCGTTGCGCTTGCAAGCAAAATTACAACTGCACGTACACTGCAGAATAAAGTTATAACAATAGTTTATTTCTCAATTTCCCAATATACTCACTCCGACAATCCGATACACTGAAAATTTTAGATGCCGGTGTCCCTATATCAGATAGAGTCGCTCTTTAATTATAATCCAAAATAAGTTTCTTTTTTGTAACGGTCATTATATTAATTATTATAGAAACAAATACATTATGAACAAAATACGGCCACTATCTCAAAAAACAGATTGGATCTGACATAAGCTCTTACATTTCTTTCATCACATACATTCACATATGTTTTTCATGGTGTATATCTCTTTTTGTAGGCTATCTCGTATTAAATAAATTATTATATAGAGTTTTTAGTTACGTACGACGTTATACTAGGATATTGACTAGCAGCGAATAATGGTAAAAAATATTATTCATGTTTTATAATACAGGAGACCAACTGCTGTGTATCGCTTCGACTAAAGATGTTCGACGTTGCCCAAATTAGCGAGGCACCGCCATGCCCTTTAGATTTTTTTATATACTTATTACAGCATTGATAAAACTGTGTATTGTTTACAGTGTAATAATAAAAATAGATAGTATTTAAGGGAAGTTTATAATTAATGTTAAAAATATACTTTTTACCTTTATATTTAGTTATTCTATAAGGATTGAGCGCGTACTCTACTGCTGTCATACGCACGAGCAATGTTGGACCGTTGGAAAGTTTCGCCATATCGAAACTAGATGTCGCCCCACAGTTGACTCCGAACTCTACATCGCGCTGTTAAGATTTTCGCCGAGTTGATACTGTCTCGGCGCGCGTTCAGACACGTCACTCTGGTTTCCCTTCAACACGAATAAATCTTTCGCCTTTTACTAAAGATTTCCGTGGAGGGGAACACTCAAATGAGTGTTAACCAATTTTTGATGCCCTGCCTTGGTAGGGTATAATATTTCGTAGTACAACCATGTTTAAATAAAGTGACGACTGTAGCTGTTTCATTCGAAATCTACAGGAAGATGTATTTTATTTATACAATCGCTTAAAATGTTTACGCTATTTATTCAAAATGGATGTTTAATTATTTATAAAATTACGGTACCGAGATTTTTTTCTTCGGACGAACCTAGTGCTGGACTACTCTAACGTCACCGGAGGAGGGATTTGTACCGATAGTGCATTTGGTATTCTTGTCTAGCGCGCCGTGGGAAGTAATTATTTAAATTAACTTATGATTTAGGTTGATTAACTTCTCTGTGAGGTGCCGGCAAAGAAGAATAGTACCCCCCACTATACCAGGTGTCGTAAGAGGCGACTAAGACATCCAAATCAATGTAGCTCAAATGCACAGGGCGGGGATGAGCAGCAGCATACACATTGCGAAAGCTGCTCTCTGCGAGTGCCAACACGCTTGCCTAGCGGGGCAGTTACAAGTAAAATTCCCCTTTTCTTGGGGAGGCCTATGCTCAACAGTGGACTTCCAATGACTGCTATGATGATGATGATGATGGTTTGCTTCTCTTTATTATCGAAGCTAATGAGTTCAGAGATACATTTATTTTTAATTTAGTAATATTATTTTCTAATTGTGTTTGTTTTTATTTTAATAATGTTATAATGAAGTTATATCTAAGGCTGAAGTACTTAAACGTAGCTTTGAGTTAAAGCATTCATGTGTATAATGGATTAATTAAGACAAATAAAATCAAAATATGCCATATGCTTTATTTCGTTTATCAATTATGCTCTATTTTATCAGACGGTAAAACTAATCACCCAGTATATTTTGTTTATTAAAATTTTTAAATAGTTTTTGCCAAATATCTAAAAGTTATGATGAAATGGAGCTGTGAATTTTTGAAGAAGGTACGTTCATTTATCAAACAACGCATATAGCAATAATTCTTATTTGTGGGAATACTGAAATAGCTTCGCAGGTTTGTATTAAAGCGTATGATTGTAAATTTGACATGTCTTAAAAATTGCCGCCAACACCAGTTGGAGCTGGTTTATGGCGGCTATTTTGAACTAAAGACAATAAAACCGATGGTGTGTTGATTGTGAAATTTGATTTTATCTGTACCCGGATACAAATATATAACTATAGGTGAACATACAAAGGTCGTCTTCACGGGTACCAGAATTTCACCTATTTCTACCGCTAAACGCAGAGTTCGCATTGCTGTTCCGGTTTGAAGGGTAAGGGAATGCAATTCCTTGATAATGCGCCATAGTATCTTAGTCACAAGGTTGGAAACGTGCTAGGGGTATCTGTTTAATACGATAAGCGTCTAAAGGCTGTGGTGATATGCGGGCCATAATCTTGTTGTCGAAAACTTTCACACTCATAAAACACATTCGAGTTTATAGGGATTTTAACACGGTACATATAAAGAAAAAACATTATTTTTAATTTTTTCTGTCTGTTTTTTTGTGGTAAACTCTGAAAATACTGAATCGATTTTAATGAGATATTCACGGGCAGATAGTTGATATAATGAGAAGTAACTTCGAGGAAAGCTATAGGCTTTATAACATCACTCTAGGACTAATATGTAAAGATAAATGTAGTTTGCGCACCAAACGCCTGCCAATTTTTATCCGCAAATCTGCTTTTAATCGTGTTGTGTTCACTATGCAGACAGGAACTAACTTTTGTCTTTGTATTAAATCACATATTCTGTGGAGTTTCACCCTATAATACCAAACGTGTACAACTTCCTTCGGATGTTATAACAGTTTGTGTGATTATAGTCTCTTCTGTAAGCCGCAGAACCAATTTTAATTAATTTTGGTATGTATAGAGATGAGTGCGATTGGAAAAAGAAAATAGGCTTCTCGAATCATGCGCAGACAAAGTCGCGGGCATCAGCTAGTCTTAAATAAAAGAGCAATTCAATTATACCACTCCATAGGTAAAAGTTCCCGTGAAATGTATGTAGTGAGCGAGAGTTCTCATGTCTTTGGGAAAATGGATTACTCTGCACTGCACATACATAGCACACGAAAAATTTTACTCAACTTCATAACAAACGTATAAAAATAAAAAGAAATCATTACCAACACGACTACAGCTTGCAACTGTCGACTTAGCGAAATCCTTTTATTTACGTTAACGCAGTAAAGTGTATGTGCGGCGCGAAGACGGAATTTAAAAAGACTTACTCATTCAATTTTTGTTGTTTTAAACACAAGCATGCCTTTTTATATTATGAAGTCAGCAAATAAGCGTACGGTCCACTTGACCATAAACATGACAATTGCCTCGCCATCGTGTCGCCAACCCTGTGAACTGAAGTTACTATGTCAGTCTATGTCACATTTACCCATTTATTTCACTGCCTTTCTCACCCTTTTAACCGGAACACAGCAATGCGAACACTGGTATTTGGCGGTAGAAATTGGTGAAAGTGAGGTACCAACGCAGCGTCAGTTAGCTGTTGAGTTCCGGCAGAGTAGAATAGTACCTTCTCATGTAACAAGTATCGTAAGAGGCGACTCAGATACCAGAACCGACAGATGGCGGTACCCATCCGAATCAGTGTTGCTCAAATGCACAGGGCGGTGATGGACAGCAGCATCTCTGTCGCGAAAGCTGCGCTCTGCGATTGATAACACGCTTGCCCAGCGCGGCAATTATGGGCTGATTTCCTCATTCTTGAGGAGGCCGATGTCAAGCAATGGACTTCCAATGGCTGATATAATGATGACGATGAGGTACCTACGCAAATGACCTTTGTAAGAGGTCTACCTCAAACGATCGTTGATTATTTATAATGCTACTAAGCATTATAAATAATAATCAACGATGGTTTGTGAACGGATGAATGAATCTGGGTTCAAAAAGAGTTTCAGTATTTTAAAGGTGACTATAACAATGACTAAAAATATGTTTATTTAAATCCAAACTAATTTAATGAAAGTCATTGCCGCTAAGTATGCGAAGAGGCAAGTTCTTCCGTAGCTTCCAGGGCCACTACCCTGCTTTGTTCTCGCTGCTGAATTACTCGGATAGAAATTATAGCGGCACGATTATTGAGCTATACTAGGATAGACAAGATCATTCCTTGACATTGGCACTGTTCACGGCAGTAATGATGATGACAGTGATAAGCAATGCTATCGATTACAATAGACGCCGCTGGCAAAAGTGAAAAGTGTTTATAAGTTACCTTTGTAATTCTGTTACTTTTTCAATGAACACAGTTTTTATATTGAAAATATACATGTTCCACTGTTATATCGATATATTGATCGTAGGGAAAGTAATATTGCGTATACAAATTAATCTAATGTAAGAGATACAAGTACACACCAAGTTAAGATATAAAGATTTATGCATACAATTCTTTATGATAATTAAAATTTGCATTTACCCAAAAAACATAATGTTAAATAATGGATTATATCTTTAATTTAAATATCTAAATAAATATATTATTCTGTGGACTTCCAATGGCTATGAATTATGATGAAATTTAAATATTCTAAAACCATTAAAAAAATCAACAAAATTCTAAATATGCTATGCTATATTTTCATAATAATTGAGATCTCTTGAATGTGACTATGTAATTACGTATTCTTAACTGAATGTGACTATGTATATACGTTTGTAACAAATATACTTACATTAATGTACAGTTTTCATGCACGAAACATAAACTATATTTTATCTCCTATATTTTATTTCATTAAGTATTTCTTGTAGAAATTGTACCTTGTACTTCTGTAAATATTTTAGCTGACATTTTATTTAAAAAAATAAGAGGTTAAATTATAGTCACTTTACGAGATCGACAAAACTAGTTTAATGACTATGACGTCTTTTCAACCAGTTTACCTTTAAGATTACTGGTATAATTTACTAGCAATGCGCGGTTTCACTCACGTAGTTTAAGACAATACTCTTTTGTGACAATATCGGAATACAAACGTGCCCTATGTCAGTTAATAATAATAATACATTTATTTCAAAACAGTTACATGCGTATTTCAATTGCTATCTCTTTCCAAAATATTAATAAAGTACAATTTTATAACTAGGTAATGCAAATCAATAACTATCGATATTGCCAGAAGGGTTTTAAATGGCAAATACGAACGTACAAAGTGGACCTTAATCGAAAATATATTATATAAATAAAAAATATTAGTATAGACAACATGTTGAGATACCGGCAGAGTAGAATAGTACCTCCTTCGTAAGAGGCGACTAAAGTACCAGCCAGAACCGACAGATGGCGGTATATCTATCCGAAACAGAGTAGCCCAAATGTAGAGGGTGGGAATGGGCAGCAGCATTCCCCATCGCGAAAGCTGCGCCCAGCGCGACAACTATGGGTAAAGTTCCTTCTTTCTTGCAGTGGCCTAAGCCCAGAAGTGGACTGCCAATAGTTGGGGTGGTGATAAATAATAGATATAGACACATGCGACTGTCAAATGTTTCATTATACAATAACAAAAACATTATTATATTTTTTATTGTATAATGGAACCTTCAACATTCATATCTTTGTATAGCTATTAGTATTAGCTACTTTGCTACCAATTTAATTTTTCAATCGAAACCTCGGAGATCCGGTTTGTAATGTCTGTTAATAAATAACTATACCTACGCAATTTATATTTTATATTTACATATTTGCTCACGTGGTACCGGCGGAGTAGAATACCTCCTCTCCATATACTAAGTGTCGTAAAAACGACTGTTTATCCATCGGAAACGACGCTGTTTCGGATGCTTGCTTGGCCAGGGTACCAATTTGACGGGCGTGGGTTCGATCCTCACACAAAACAAAACATTGTACGATGAATATTTGTGTTTGTTCTGTATCTGCGCGTTAAATATGTACTTAAGTATTATATTTGTGTTTCCTCAAGTGCTTTAAATGAATTATCTCGGAGTCAGGGCAATGTATGAGATATTGTGGGAATTTATAACTTAATTAGGGAAACCTTGGAGTATAGCAGCATTAGTATGCGTAAAATGTATTTTTTCTTACTCTATTGGACGTTTAGAAGAAGGTACACCTCGTACAAAAGGTTATCTGCTATTAGTAACTTACTCTCACCTATTTCCAAATAACAGTACATGCATTGTCAAGCTTGCCCAGCGCAGGATTTATGGGCAAATTCCCCCTTTCTTAAGGAGGCTTATGTCCAGCAGTGTACTATCATTGGCTGGTATAATGATGATGAAAGAGTTCGGGGTGATGGGTCGGTTTACTAAAACCTTTTCCAGAGATTCACCGCAGTAAAATTAATAATAAATATAATTAATTATCAACGTCCCATACATTGACCAGACTTCCAGATAAGTCGTTTAAAGCACTTGTATTGTTTGATAACTGTATTAGACAACAGAGGAATTACAATTAAAATACTCAGATATATAAACAACAGCTAGACATAGAAAAAATACAAAAATTCTTTCATATAAATATTTGTTCTAGGTGAGCATCGAACCCACAGCCTTTAGCGCACAAGATAGGGTCACTACCTCCTGGCCATCGGGTCCGTCTCAATATAAACTCTGGACTGCCTCTTGAAGGCCGTGTATGCCAACTCCAATAAACTGAGTATAGACTTTCCCAACTCTAATCAACTGAGTATAGACTTTGACTACACTCTGTATAAGTGATACTATTATTTTAGCGAGACCTCGGAGCACTAGGTCTGACCTCATAATCTAATCAACTTGTTGATTGATGTCGCTGCACTGAGGTGAAAAGTTAACATGGCCTTATATAGTGCAATAGTAGATTAAACCTATACACCTACTAGTATTATAAGTATTTGCACAAATATGTAGAGCAGAAATGGATGGGATTGTTATAGGACGACCAAGGCGAACTTACTTCAACCAGGTAAAAGGCATTAAAGAAGTACCTATGGTAAATACCTATATATAGCGGGCAACAGATGAACCTACCTAAATCTCTCAAATTTTTACAGTCTATTTTGAACTCATCATCATCATATCAGCCATAAGACGTCCACTGCTGACATAGGCCTCGCTAAGTAATCTCCAATAGGACCGGTTGTATGCGGCCTGTGTCTAGCGCGATCATGCGGTTTTAGTCAGATCGTCTGTCCATCTTACAGGTGGACGCCCTACGCTGTGCTTGCCGGTACGTGGTCTCCATTCTAGAACCTTACGACTACATCGGTCATCGGTTCTGCGTAATAAATGCCCTGCCCACTGCCATTTCAACTTACTAATCCGCCGGACAATGTCGGTAACTTTGGTTCTGTTACGAATCTCCTCATTCCTGATTCGATCGCGCAAAGAAACTCCAAGCGTTGCCCTCTCCATAGCTCGTTGAGCTACTTTCAATTGGCCAATAAGGCTGATGGTAAGAGACCACATTTCGCTGTCATAGGTCATCGTTTGAACTCAATGACTGGCAATTATAGATTAATATGGATTGCGATGTTTTGACAAATTTGGGTAGAGATATCTGTTGCTGTGTGTGCCAAGAACAAACGAGCGTGTATGAAAGGACTAATGCGAGTAAAGGAAGTGAGAGAGGTATGCTTAAATCGTAGCAGGTGGATATCCGTAGTGTCTGCAGACTCCAATGGAAGACGGGTTTAAGCTATTTTGATAATATTTGGTGTTTAGACAGCTATATTTCTAGGGAACCATCTATCACTTTATCTTTGATATTAAAATGTGAAGTACACATTGACACTGAGAGGTACCGACAACTGATGACGGTACTCGATACTGCGCAGCTCAAATGCAGCAGGGCGAGGATGGAAAGCATTCCCTTGGCGACGCTATTCTCTACGGTTGCCACTAGACAGGTATGATCATAATCCCCCTTTTCATGGGAAGGCCTAGCGGCCCGTCCCGGCTTCGCACGAACGCTAAACATAACATTTACACATATTCACAATTTTTCGCGTCGAATTAAAAAAAATAGGAATGTTATTTCTTAGATATTACTTAAGAATTCTATTGTTCTTTTTTCATTGTTTTTTCCTGATCTTTACCCCCCTCCCGTACCTCCGTGCCCGAGCGACGCTCACAACTCTACAACGCACCACAGCCACCGAACAGATATTTTTCAAAATTTTTAACTCGCAATATATTTTGTATCGAATCAAAATCAAGATCTAATTTTTAAAAAAGGTTTTGAAGCGATCTTAATTAATAAATAATTTATTTCGATAAGGATTATTTTTAAGGATAATTTTTTTATATAAAAATAACTTATTGTGACAACACTATAATAGTTAGTTTTATTTATTTATTCATTATTATGACTTCTTGTAGGCTAACAGGTGAGTACACCCCAATCGCCTACAAGACTAAGTCTTAAGCAAAACTTTAATTATATAATTAAATAAATAATTAACAATAACAATAAACCAAACATTAAATATAATGCAGGTCATTAAAAACTAAATACACTTACAAAGTCAATTTATATCATGTCACGTCATCCAAAAAAGCATGTGCTGCCATTGTCAAACGTACACGAGATATGATGTCGTCATATTTTTTGCAAATAATGAAAAGTTCTACAAAATTGTAGTACATTGCTTTGTTATGTGTTCTATAGTTTTCGCAACGTTTGCGATTACAGCAAGTTTTTTTTTTTCACCTTGGGTTACATTATCAGAGTTTTGTTATAGAGCCCTAATTTTTTTTAAACTAAATAAAGCCTATGTCACTTAAGGATGGTGTAGCTTTCCAACGATGAATGAAATTATCAAATCGGTTCAGTAGTATCGGAGCCTATTCGAAACAAACAAACAAACCATCAAACCTTTCCTCTTCATAGTATTAGTATAGTATAGATCAAACGAGGTAGACTTTTTCCAAGAGTCGTCTACGTTGGTGCCTCAATCTCAACTATTTCAACTGCCAAATAGCAGTATTCACATTGCTGTGTTCCTGTTTGAAGGGTGAGAGAGGCAGTGAAATTACTGGTTGATTGGACATGTCTCTTTAGTTCACAGGGTTGGCGACACGCTAGTGATATCCTTGTGATGACACTAGCGTGTGTAGGCTGCGGTCACGTTTATCGTCATGCGGACCGTATGCTTGTTTGCTGACTTCATAACATAAAAAAGAACGAACATTCAAACAATGTCTTTATACTAAAACTACTTTTTTAACGCCTTTGAAACGGGGTTTATTTAGGTACATACACTTTTTACATTTTTAGTTCGATAATTCGGTTACGTAACGGTTTTTAGTGAAAGTTTAAATATTGGTAAATATTACGATGTCTCTATAAAAACTATTATTCGAGAAAAAAGTAATTAATAATTTAACTTACCTCACAAATTCCAATAGGTTATAACGCCACGGAATTACAACGACAAGTGATTGGAGCTGTAACATTTTCTTCATTTTATACAAAGAAGGAATTTAACTTCATAATTGTCAACCGGCATTCTGTTGACGTCATTCACCGAGCTCATTGTAATATTTAAACACTCCAGTCATAATACATTCACTCGAAAACAAGTGAATGTGGCGTTTTAAGTAAGGTAGATATTTTTCGAATTGTTCCGATAGATGTTTGTTCCTTGTGGGGCCTTTTTGGTGCCGGGAGACTTATTATAATAATCCCTACTAATATTATAAATGCGAAAGTATAACTACTATATATACTCTGTCTGTCTGTCTGTCTGTTACGCTTTCCCGCTTAAACCTCTCAACCGATTTTGATGAAATTTGGCACAGACAATTGTCAGACCCAGAGAAAGAACATAGGCAATTTTTAAGCATTTTTTAATCGAAATAAGGGTTTTAAGGGGTCGAAAAGGGGGATGAAAAGTTGTATAGAAGTATCGCTATTTTTGGAGCTAGAAACTTGAAACTTACTTTTCAGGCCGTTGATTCGATATAAACAAACATGACATTCAAAGTTTATATAAGTTAAGGTAAAGAGGTATGGTGCCCAAAAAATACTATTCCACGCGGACGAAGTCGCGGGCACAGCTAGCAAAGTATATACTAGCGGAGCCAGGCCGATTTGTGGATATAAAGTTTAGATTTTTTGAATGGATACGATTTGGATTTTAATGATTTAGAAACTAGCCCCCATTTGAATGCATTCACCATTCATGCCGAGCCAGCAGTATCGATGAATAACCTAGATACCGACTGCAACGCCGTCTGCTGAGCTGAGCTGTGAATTTAAAACATTCAGGGCGCCACCTGAACGTTTATATATATGTACATATATAAATAAATTCATCGTTACAGCCATTGGAAGTCCACTGCTGTACGTAGGCCTCCCCAGGTTAGGAGGAAATTTGCCCATAATTGTCACGCTGGGCAAGCGTGTTCGCAATCACAGAGCACAGCTTACGCAACGAGGATGCTGCTGCCCATCTCCACCCTGTACATTTGAGCTATATTCATTCTGGTGGATATACCACCGTTTGTTGGTTCTGGGTTCCTAAGTCGCCTCTTAAAACACCTGGCACAGAGTTATACGGCTATATAAGGATTATAGGAGGCAAACGAGTCACCAGCGTCCGTCAGTGTCAATAAGCGTCGCTCATTGACACCTGCAACATCTAGGAACTCACAGACAGAGGTGCTGGCATTTAAGAAGAGAATAGATTTTGCTCGTAAAGGTTCCAAGTCGTAACAGTCTAGGAACATGGACGCAGCGAGTTATTCCACTGATCAGTGGTACGAGAGAGAAATCAGCGTTAAAACCGCACAGTGGTTGGTGGATCGCAACTGACACGGTGTAGAAGTATTTAATAATAAATTCACATCTCACGTCGTCTCACGTTAACCAGACTCCGATAGATGTAGCTTAAATCCCTTGTGTTACTGATATCAGACAACAATCAGACAACAGAGGTATTTCAAATTCAATACTTAAATACATATAAATAAAACCCCGAGTCAGAACAAATACAAATGTTCTTCAATTAAATATTTGTTCTGGGTAGGGAATGAACCCACCACTATCGCACAATATCGGATCACTACAATCTGCATCATCGGGTCCGTCAAGAGGTTTATGTAGTTCTAAATAAAGTACCACAAAGTAAGATAGTTACCTCGAGGTCAGGGCTGTGTGTTATGAAAACAGATTTTACTGCTTCCTTCTTGGAAATTATTAATGTTATAAATATTATCTAATACTAGTTGTACCCGCAACTTCTTCCACGTGGAATAGTAACTTTGAGCAGCATGCGTATATTTTTGGCCCGTTTTTGCTTGTATTAGTCGTAGCGTGATGTTGTATAGCTTAAGTTACTCCTTATTACATGAGCTATCTGCCAGTAAAGGTCCCGTTCAAAGCGGTCCAGCCGTTCCAGAGAATAGCCGGAACAAACAGACAGACATATTACAGACAGGAACAGCAATTCTATTTATTGGTATAGATTTTATTTTTACGACTAGCAATGTCCCGTGGTTTCACCCGCGTTCAGTTGTAGAACAAACTCCGCTGTTATTGATCCTAACGTGATGTCATATCATCCCCATCATACCAGCCATTGGATGTCCACTGCTGTAAAAAAAGCCTCTCCAAGAAATGAGGTTTTTTGCCCATAATTACCGCACTGGGCAAGCGTGTTGGCAATCGCAGAGCGCAGCTATCGCGGCGGGGATGCTGGTGCCCATTTTCGTATTTTAGCTGCACTGTTTTGGATGGATGGCACCTTAGTCGCCTCTTACGACACCTGGTGCAGTGGAAGGTACTATTCTACTCTGCTGGTACCTCACGGCACTACACACTACCACACCGCATGTCATATAGCTATGTAATACTGAATTTTTCTGACCTTAAAGATTAGGCGTTGATATGTCAGTCAGCTTCTACTTTTATATATATACTCATTTAAATAACTTTGAAAATAAGAGAACTTTCATAATAATTTTACCCCCTTTAAGAGATGGATTTAAAAAAATATATTTTACACGCGTTTTATTACTTTAAATGAAGAACCTTCATACTGAAGTTCATCACAATCGAAAAACTTCAACAACAACCAAGTTTAACAGTAACTTTATTGTATGAGATGTTGTAATAATTTATTTATTTATTTTCTTATAATAACTAGGTGCGGTAAACCTTTTATAAAGGTCGTCGCACGGGTCGTGCCTCTCATCGGCGTCTGCCGGCAAATAGCATTGCTCGCATTTCTGTGTTCCGGTTTGCAAGGTTAAAGACGCACTGAAATCACTGGATAATAAGTCTTAGGGCACAAGCTGTAGCTTTAAGGAGTGTTTTTTATTAAGTTCCTGATATTTGGTCTTCATTGTAATGAATCGTCAACATAGTGATAAATAAACAAGTTAACTCCCACATCTCATACATTGACCTGACTCCGTAGTAAGTCGCATAAAGCACCTGTGTAACAGACGCCAGACAACAGAGGAATCACAAAAATACTACTTAAATACATATATTTAACACTCAGACACGAAACAAACACAATTATCATCGACATCATCATATTTGCTCTGGGTGAGAATCGAACCTACGACGCCTGGAGCACAAGACAGGATCTGCGCCATCCGGCCCGTCAACTACTACATAAAATACTGCTTGTGGAACAAAAAATATTTTTACGTTACACGGACGTCGTGTCCTTAGGTTGGGTAACAGGCCCTTGGGTCCGGCTTCTTTTCCGTGACTCCGTGGGTACATAACAAGTGGACACGGGTTGTGGTTTTTTTTAAATATATGATGATAATATGATATGATGATGATAACGATTTGAAAATGTTTTTAGACCATAGACAAATACAGCATGCATAGCACACATAATTTTTTTTCTATAATTTGGATAAATATTCATCATAATTTGGGTTGTAGGACACTATATGGGTATAAGCCTCTCCAAGTGATCTCCAATAGGACCGGTTTCATGCAGCCTGCGTCTACGATCCTGCGGTATCAGTAAAACCGTCTGTTTACTTTGTGAGTGGATGGAATACTCGAGTTTGCTGTACACCCAATTTATTTTCAGCAAGAAAACGAACTAATTCTGTGTAGTTGACCATTGAATCTTCTCAAACTAGTTGGCCGTGGGGTAACAGCAGTGTACAATAGTACCTTTCCCTGTACCAGGTGTCGTGAGAGATGATTAAGGTACCAGAATTGATAGATGGCGGTGTATCCATTCGAAGTTTAAATGCATCGGGCGGTGATGGGCAGCAGCATCGTGAAAGCTATGCTTTGCGATTTCCAACACGCTTGCTCAGTGCGTAAAACATCCCCCTCTCGTGGTGAGGCCTTTGTCCAGCTGTGGACGTTCTATGGCTGCTAGGATGATCATGATGGATTATGTCTAGGATACTGAAGTCCGTGTTAAAAAGATCACGAGTTAGTGGCAAGCCGGTGGTCAGATGCATAAGTCCATAATTACGGTGTTAAGAGAACAACATGCAAAACACTTAATTAAGTTCAACTAGCATAAACTCATAACAAAACACATGTCAAATTCACAATTATTTTGTGAATGCTCTATATTCTTTTTTAAAAAGAGATGGTAGAGGTCCTATCTAATGCGCCGGGGGTCGTGGGCTCAATCCCCACCTAGGACAAATATTTATATGCTGATATTTGTGTTTGTCCTGTGATTCCTCTGTTGTCTGTCGTCCGTAACACAAGTGCTTTAACCGACTTACTACGGATTCTGGTCAATGTATGAGATCTTGTGTGAATATCTATATATATACATGCACCAAACATTTTGAAACAAAACAAATATATGCCAACTTTGAGTGTCGCTGGTCACGAGCCTCTTTAACAGGATGTGTGTAGTTGCAACAAGAAACCCGATTCTGTAATAAGTAAACATGACAGAATCACATATGAGGATTTTCCTTGTCTTTTAAGAACATTGATTTACGACACCCAGATCACAGTTTACTATTGTTTAACAAAAATCATATGACAAAAGATCAACGTATAGGCCATATTTTATAAAGATTTGTACAAAATATAACAAAAAAAAATTGTTGGCGCGTTAAACGTCTGCCAAGTTTTATCCGCAAATTTACTTATCACCGGATTGAGTTTAAGTAGGAATTTTCATTTTTCTGGAGAGAAATCACTTCTTTACTGGACCCTATAACACTAAATTTGTACAACTGCGTTTGATAGTTATACCTTCAGGATTAGTATTTGACAGGACTAGCTTTTTTTCGGACCTGGACAACTCAGACGTCAATTCTAGCGCCAACGGACAAAAGAGCGAGGTCGCTTGTTAGATAACGAGCTTGTGCCCCGCGGTGATGGCCGCGCGTTTAGCTACAGTCGCTCCCGTAAGGAGGACGTGAGCGGGCCCGACGACGATCACCCGAGCGCGCCTCTAAAGGGTCGACCTCGCTTGAGTGGCCGTCATTGAGAAGAAGAACTTTGAAGAAGAGTATATACGTACAGGCGACTCTAAGTACTAATCATCCGCAGACGAATTCGCGGGTATCAAAAGTATAGTAATCTTGACTTCTTTTCAATTATCATTACAAACTTGTTTTAATTGAATTTTTTGTTATAACACAGTATCCAGACGATTTCAACACGCTAGTTTCGGTAGCAGAACTTCCCATTCTGGTTTCCTCCTTCGAAGCGGTATTACTTGATACCGGACTTGAGTTTCCTTGTAATTGGTAATTAATGAAATAATTTAGCTGAATTATAGAGTACCTACACAGTATAATTTGGCCGGTCATTGTTGCAATAATAAAGACATCCTTGTTGGATTGGTCACGAAAGTACTCATAAATGCTTGAAGTTGATGATTATTGTTCTGCTTTCTTGTAGGTTCCTTTCTGGCGGCTCGTGTAATGAACATGCATTAAACTTACTTTTAAGACGCGCCTGGTGCCGGCAGTCTAGAATAAGGTAGTAATATAAATGTTAGTTGTCTTTTACGATCCCGTCAGGTCAACAGTATCATAATAAAAACACAATTTTATATATCATATTTCTGAATTAAAATTGTTGTAATATATTTTTTGTGAACGATTCGAAAGTGCATGTAATGTAAATACTTAAATTAAGAATATTTTGATTTGCTTTGCTAGCTACTTTGCAGTCATATCGCTTTAAAACTCTGGTTTATTGAAGTCAGAAGATTCAAATAACTATAAAGAAAATTATGTCACAAATTCACATATCTCCTGACTCGGAGATAAGTCGTTTTAAGTACAGACTTCAGACAACAGAGGAATAACAGATATAATACTTGGTTAGATATTCAATGGCTAAAATGGAACAATTTAAGCGAGATTTGTACTTTTAAACGAACTACGTTTGTAACGAACCAACCGATTTTTAAAATTAATATAAGTTTACATTGTCACCGAGTAAACGATATAGTTTTATTTAGTCCCGATATTCCAACAGGAATGGAATCTACGCAAGCAGAACCGCGTGCCGCTGTTAGTATACCATAAAACAGAAGAAAATCGGTTACCACAGCCGGGCTTAGAACAGTGGACCTCGCGTCAAGAAGAGCTCTTCACCTCTGAATCAATCAAGCCCTAAATACGCGTAGTTGTTTCTATTGCTGCATCGATTATAAAGTATAATAAGTAGGTAGTAAGTAGTAAATTTATAGTTATTCTTCAACGTTACATAGTTTCACCCGCGTAGGTTCTTTTTTTACACGCTTTATATTAGCTTCAGTTGTATATATGTATGTATGTTTGTGACCGAATTATTCGACTTTGTACACACATCAAAAATCGGCACCAATACAATATTTCGATAAGATTATCTCATTGTCCTGATCAGGATCCTCAAGATCTCGGAAACACAAATACATAATTAACACCCAGACATAGAACAAACACAAATATTCAGAATACATATATTTATTCTGAGTGGGGTCGAATCCATGAACCTTGGCGCAGTAGATAGAAGAATAAAATGCCAACGGGCCCGTCTACCAGTTTTTGCTACAAACAAAAATACAACTTTAACATCATCATACCAGCCGTAAACATCCACTGCTGGACATAGGACTCCCCAAAAAGGGGGAAAATGCCCATAATTGCCGCCCTGGCCAAACATGAAGGTAATCACAGAGCATAGATTCGCGACGGAAATGCTGCTACCCATCCCCGCCTTGTTGCATTTGAGCTACAATGTTTCGGGTGTATCTCTGGCACCATCTGTCGGTGCCGGTACCTCAGTCGCCTCTCGACACCTGGTACAGGGAGAGTTACTATTCTGCTCTTCCGGTACCACACGGTACAACTATTTTTTCTACACAATATTAGTATCGAATCGACTTGAATGAATATGTAGGTTAAATTAAGAGAGACCTGTTTACGGACAAAATTCTTATCAGTGTTAATAGGTTCAAATATTTGTCAATTTTCGTTATGTGTTGACAAGTGATAAATTATAGATAAATATTTAAAACTACCGGCACAGTAGAATAGTTCTGTACAAGGCGTAGTAAAAGGCGACTTAGGTACCAGAACCGATTGATGACGGGTAAATGCATAGGGTGGGGATGAGCTGCAGCATCCCCGTCGCGAAAACTACGCCCTGCGATTGCCCAGCGCGGCAATTCTGGGCAAAATTCAACCTAGCTTGGGGAGGCCTATATCCAGCAGTACAGGTACAGGCTTTCAATGGCTGTAATGATTATTTTGTTTTATGACGATCGATGTTTATCTATTTTAAATAAATTATTATCCGGCCAGGGATAGTGCCATACCGCTTGCAGCATTTATTCTATAGATATGTAGTATTGAGTTAATAAGGTTCACAATTCACATTACATCACTGCATTTTTAACCTTATCAACAATAGCTACCTACGCTGTATTGAACTATGCTGTCGGTAAGATGTTTAACATAGGTAGATTGTTTGATTCGATTATATACAAATTGTACAATAAACATAAATAGTTTTGCTATCTCGGACGCTTCATTCATGATTTCGGGATTCGCAAGGATGTTATGAGGATAAAAAAATGGTTGTGGGTTATCCCTAAGAGATTTTATAGACCGTTTTGTGCTACTTTGTCTGCCTATAGTTGTAATATTCTCTCTTATAATATTATTATCTAATCGGCTAGTTGACTAAATATAGTGATATATATTTGAGTATATCACTATATTTAGTCTATAAATGTATTTAAGTATTATATTTGTGATTCCTCTGTTGTCTGGTGTCCTTAACACAAGTGCTTTAGGCGACTATCTCAAAGTCAGGTCAATGTGTGTGATGTTATGTGAACTTATATATATATATCGAGGAAGGCTTACAAAAAACGAGCTTGGACCATAAACAGTGAAGTAGGTATATGCTACAAACGTTGTCAATCGCATATATATATGAGTACCATTATACTTCACTTTCATATACTTTATTTAACACTTTCATTACATATACTTTACTTTTCACAGATATATATAGATATCCATATATATATCTATCTATCTATATATATATATATATAGATTTTTTGGAGTACAACGTTTGTAACATTATACTTCACTTTTTATGGTCCAAGCTCGTTTTTTGTAAGCCTTCCTCGACAAGTGGCCTACATATAACCAAGATTCTTTTTAATCTGGACCTTTGGTGCTTGCAATTAGCGCGTTTAACCCAACCAACAATTTCTTTCAGCTTTGCAGTATTATAACAATAATAATAATAATAATAATTCACAAATTTCATATATTGATCTGACTGCGTAATAAATCTCTTAAAGCACTCGTGTTACGGACGTCAGACAACGAGCAATCAAAAATATAATATTTTATACATATATTGAACACCCAGACACAGGAAAAATGTACAAATATCATCATATAAATATATGTACTGAGTGGAGATTGAACTCACGACCCTTAGGGCACAAGATAGGATCACTACCTTCTGCGCCATTGGGCCCGTCAGGTATAGACGAGATATATGAGTAGTGATTTATTTCCCGTGAAAACAATAAATTATAAAAATAGCTTTAGCTACTCTTTATAACATCAACTATGTGCAAGTGAACGTCCTGTTAAAATTGATCCATCCATTTCGGAGTTAACCTCAATCAGACATACAGACAGATAAAGAACGTTAATTTCGTTATAAGTATCGAATATATATTATGTTGTATATATAGTATATACCTATTATGTTGATACAAACATACACTTCAATTATATGTATACATCTATGTATACAAACGGGTAATCCATAGATTAACTAAAGCAATAGATAACTCACTTTTTTCGTTTAATATTTTTCATGGATTAAATAAATAAATAAATTTGTATTAAATAATTATACAAATACAGAGATTATACATTAGTCTTAATGTATAACTCAAGCAACATCCAAACAATAAACAAGTAACCACAAATGTAAACAGAGACGAACTTACAGAACCACCGGCTGATATCACATAGACACAATCACGTAACAAAGATCACTTCAGTCAATTTATTTAGCGGTTCGATAAAGCGAGCGAGTTTTGCACATATCTCCACTAGCGTCGGTGTTGTAACGTATGGTGACTGGGCGGCGGTCGGGCGCGGACTGCGACGGCTTTCACAACGTGCTCTCAAGGTTTGCTGATGGACTGGTGGACCTAGTGTTGGCCCAACACGCCAATGTTTGTGGTCAGCTAATGGCCAATTATTGCTTGGGGGACGGCTGCTTCTGTTTTGTGTTAAGTCTCATCCATTTTAAATACACACAGGCGGTCTGCAAATATTCTGATATCGAATTTGAATTGAAATAAGTGTTATTAACTCAGTAACAGTTTTATATTACGCCAGGTCGACAAACAAGCATACAGTCTGCGTGATAGTGTCACTGAAGCCTATAGACGCTCGTAATATCACAAGGATATCACTAACAGGTTGCCAACTTTATGACTTGAAGATATTATGCCACCTTACCTAGTAAATGCACTGCCTCTCTCACCCTTCAGACCGGAACACAGCTTTGCGAATTTGGCAGTAGAAATAGGTGAGAGTGAGGTACCAATGCAGACGACCTTTTGCATGAGGTCTACCTCATGTAGATAGATACAAACTTTTTTGGTTTTGCTGAGATTGGGAAACCTTAAATGCTATTATATGATTAATTTAATTTTAAATGACATAAGCAATTGGTTTCATTTATTTAAATGATTAAAGACATTAAATAAATATGTCAAATATATTTTTTACTTCCAACAACCACACTATGGTTGCACTACTGGTTAAGGAAAATCATCCGACACTGAGATGTAAGAATTATAAATTAAAGAACAAGAAGCGATGAGACAAGCGAGAAAAAATGAATGGATATTTACACTGTTAAAAAAATAAGTATATTTTACAATACTATAAAACAGTAGCGCAATAAAAGTAATAGGATCCTAAATTAATTAGATTGATTAAGCTTATCATTTGTCGGCCAACATTTGGTCAGCAATCCCCAAGCATTCCACCAACGCTTGCTCAAAGAGGATGCAATGCGTCTTACGTTTGCAGAATCGTCGCTAGAGAACCTTGTGATTTTGCCTTGATTCAAGGTGAATCATAGAATTATCATAATATCGCGACAATGCGATGATCTATTTCTCTTGTTAACTACAATATTTATTTATATTATGTTTTACTATCTGTGCCGCAAAAAAAAATATTACTTTCGAAATAAACTCTCGACAATTTATACGTTGACCTTTTGATACGAGATAAGTCGCTTTAAACATTTGTATTACGTTACGGATATCAGACAACAGAAGAATTACAAATATAATACTCAAATACCTACATACAAATAACACGTTAAAACTAGTTTTCAGATAGAACGTTAAAACGTTTTTCTTAGTTAGACCTAGTTTTTTATGTATCCATTTGTTAAGTAATGCTCAACTCGAACATAAGATACAAAATAATACGTGTAGGTACAACTGAAACGAAATGGCGGTAGGTTAGATACGTTAGAACTGCGACCACAACGGACAAGTTATCACTGCCAGAACTGAAAAATAATATATTAACAATTGAAATATTAAAACAGCTCGATGTGACAGCTAATTTTATCTGAAATTCAATTATATCAGTGGTAAATTCTAGTTTTACCAAAGGCATTAAGTAAAAACTAGTTGTAACTAGGGAAAAAAAGTTCTAACAAATAGACCGTATTAACTGTAACAGATATAAAAAAAATAGAAATAAAATTCAAAATTTCTTAATCAGGTTTTTATTCTAAACCTTACCTTATATCACATATTTCCATTAATATCTACCCTTTACCTTACAAAAATATAATCTATCAAAATAAAAGGCAAAATAAAAATCAGGTAATAATAAGAAGAAAATATAAAAATTGCCTTCTTTAAGAGTTGAATTAATACTTACTTTTTATAAACATATAATATGATTATTCGTGCAAGTCAAATTGCCCATATTTGTGTCATCAATTTAATATAGGTACATAAAACGTTCTATTAGAAGATATAAACAGACTAGTTTTGAAATGTATATCTAAGCTTTAAAATAAACTAATTTTGTGAAAAATTAATAAGCCGATACTGTTTTTCTCCTATATTTGGTGTAGGTAGCATTCCAAAGTCGCATAGCCTCGTCCTCCCATAGAGGGGCGGTCCCGAACTCCTTGTCTATGGTCAGGAGTCGCGGTTCTCGCTTATCTGTGGCCTGCCATTTTGTCGGCAGTAATGGTGTCGTGTGCGGCGTAGGGTCCCTGAAATTAAGCGGGAACATCACTTTTGTACTCACTGTCAGTAGAAATAATCTTTTATTTTTATATTCCTATGATTAATTAAAGTGTATAGGTTTTCAATACGTCAAATCAACATGTAATTTTTTAACAACTAAAGATTGAGAAGATTTTATTAATGTTTGTTTTTGCGAGAAGCCGTAATTATTTTGTGGAATATATATTTTAAAACATTATTTATCAGAATCATCATGTGAATAAAGGTAGCCTAATTTAAACTTCACCTTCTGATTTTAATATAAAACTACATATCTTAAAAATGCTCTCTACTCCCGTAAAAAATAGTGAGAAAAGTAATAATTTCTGATGAAAAATACAATATTGTTTTAAAGATACATTTTAATTAATTCAATTTAATACTTTTAGACTATCTTACTCATTTTCCAGAAATTCTTTTTTTTCTTAAGTTGCTTTCATATTAAGGTACTTTAATGTTCATTATAAAAATAATATTCTTATGTATTTATCAAATCAAAATATTAATTTACACATTTATTACGTACAAATAAAGACATTAGAGTCGAGTCTTGCAAGTGCACTTATGGTTAATGACGACATCGCGTAAATGAGCATTGCCCTTGTTCTAAAATATTTGGGGTAAATGTTCGTACTGTGCATCCGTTAAACTGGTTTTCTACGCGAGGGACGGATGGAGTCCTCTTGTACTTGACCAATGTGACGCTTAAACTATTTTTATAAATAAGAAAAATTTATTGTTTGTTTGTAATTAATATACACAAATAACTGTTAACAAAATTTAAAAATATTCTTACCAATATAAAGCTACATTATCTGCGAATGACATTGGCTGTATTTACCGCACCCGACTTAACCTGCGAGGCCTTGTGATTACATCTATACTAATATTATAAACAAAAGAGTTTGTTTGTTTAAACGTGCTAATCTCAGGATCTACAGGTCCGATTTAAATAATTCTGTTTTTGTTAGATAGTCCATTTATAGAGGAAGACTTTAGGCTATATAACATTACGCTGAGATCAATAGGAGCGAAGCGTTAGTGAGAAATTTTATATTTGTAAAGCACTGTGGCAGTCTTTTCTATATATTTAATACCTGAGAACTCTTGTTATTTTGGGAAGAAGTCTATGTCGCTAGAACTATATTAATCATACATGAACATGTTTTCGAGATAAACAGTAGTCTATGTATTGTTCCAGTTATATTTATAAACTCCTCCACGTCTATAGCCATGCAAGTTAGGATGAAGTGACGAGACTATTTTGTTCATAGAAGAAAACCAAGGTGTGTATCTGTTTTATTAATCGATTTAAATAATAACTTGTAAGTCAATACAATTGGAAATATAATCGACAAGTTAATTAAAATTCCAAATTAAAAACTGCGTCAGTAATTAATTACGATTTCGATTAATATTCAAATCGATTAATATCTTCCGAAAATCTCTAGTTATATTTTAGTATGATTGAACTACTGCTGTTTTTTTGTATTACGTTCCAGTTACCTTGCCAATGGCAGAGTATTAAGTAAGAAAAAGAGCGTTATAAGAAGTCAGCATGTGTATAAATATTAGGTAGATAATTTCCAAATCAGATTTTACATTTGACAAATGCAAACGTTTTTCGAGGAACCCGTAATGTTTTATTTTAATTCACTAAAAAGACAAACAAAAATACGTAATAGTCCGCGGGATGGTAAACCTCGCCGCAGTCAATAGACGCTCGTATCATCAGAAGTATATCACGAGCGCGTTGCCAACCGTGTGACTTGAAGATATTATGTCACATTACCTTGCAGTTTTACTGCCTCTCTCACTATTCAAACCAGAATACTGTAATGCCAACACTGCTGTTTGGAGATAGAAATAGGTGGATGTGACGTGCCAATGCAGTCGACCTTTGTTTAGGATGCTGGATTACTTTAATGTCAATTCTAATGCCAACGGATGAAAGACACTTCTGTCTAAGAGTGCCTTCTGTAAAGAGCGAACAGATGTTTAGGCAGCTCTAAATCACCCTGCACGGCATCTAATCTACTTGGAATGTGCAAGTCCCTTAAGAGAAGAAGATCTGAATAATACCGAAAGTCCTACAAAAGCGGTGGTTCTGTGAGGAATGTAAAGTAGAATAAAAAATGAACTTACCCATACTTAGCAAAGTTTGTCCACAATATTGTCATCCTCTTGATAATATCCCTTTCAATATACTCATGGAAAAGAATTGGTATCTTTATTTTGAACATATAGAAAAGCTCGTCGGCATGTGTGGCTCCGGGGGCTTCGCTGAAGCCGAAGTATTTTTTGGCGAAGTTCATCCATCCATTATAATCAAATCTATATAAAAACAGAGGCTTGTTAGATGTCTGACTGATCATGTCAGCCGTGGCTACCACTGGATAAGTTATGCAGGAATCTCCTTCGTAACGAGAGAACTTTAGTATAGTACTTTTATTTATATCTTCATTGCCCATATACAGTTGTTTAAACGTGTCAGCCGTTTTCGCTTTTTCGTCTTTAGTAGGGAATTCTAAATCTCTAGGCATGGCTCCGAAGCAATTCATCTTCGAGATGGTTGTGTCATTCTCTTTCCCAGCAAACATGTATCCCTCAGCACTATTAAATCCCATTATCATCGGTACTTTGTAGTAATTTCCTTTGGACATAAAATTGTATGGGGTATCCGAAAGAAATCGTTCTACACCATTCAACTTTTTTTCAACACACGGCACGAATATGTTTTCTGATAATACTATGTCACCTTCATTCCTTGGAACCCTGGCCTCAAGAAGTTCTTCGGCAGTTTTATTCATAAACAACTTGTGTATTTCGTAAGGGTCCTCAGTCTTGTAGCCCATCTGAACTGCAAGTTTACTGGCAGTTTTTAAAGGGTCAAATTGGAAACTCCATGGTGAAACTGCTGAACCGCTTTGCATGATTGCTCTTTGAAAAAGTCCTCCAGACATCGGGGATATGAGATGGTACATAACGGACGCGGAACCGGCGCTTTCTCCAAATATAGTAACGTTATCAGGGTCACCACCGAAGGCTTTGATATTCCTTTTGACCCACTTGAACGCAGCGACTTGGTCTTTCAAACCAGCGTTACCGGGCGCTCCCTCGATGCCCAAACAAAGAAAACCCAAAATTTCAAGTCTATAATTGAAGGTTACGAGAATAACGTCCTGTTCGATGAAATATTGAGGTCCGTAGAGTAAAGGTGAACCTGACCCGTCTCTGAAACCGCCACCATGTATAAAGATCATGACAGCTCTAGGTTTGGATGCCTGCTGGACTGGAGTATAGATGTTCAGAGATAAACAGTCTTCAACACCAGATATAGAGGAGCTGGTATATCGTTGAGTGCATCGGATGTGTTCGTCGTTTACGTCAATGATGCCCTCCCATGTCGGCTCTGGACCGGGTGCCTGTACATAAAATATTTAGAAGGTTTGTATATATAAAGTCATCATAAAGTTATACGTTGTTAATTGCTTCGTATCACTACGTGTTAAACCTGCTGCGGTAGAATTAACTTTAATTGCACAATTGCTTACATACTTTCGCGGGACTTTTGCAGTCGTCCGCCGTGTCCGGTCGGCTGACCTTCATTGGCAGGTATTTAGGACACATGTAATGACATATCTTGAGATCGTATCTTCATTTCTAAGCCTAAGAGACCTTGGCATTAGACATTGCACCGCGGGTGATCGATTATAAAAATATATTAATAATTATAATTATTGATGATGTATGTAGCTACTCAAGGTGAATTTTTTACAACTCATATCACAGACATCAATTGCACTTTTCATTTTAATATTGCATTTTATAATTTAATACGAACCGGGTCGTTTTAAATTATAAAACAGTCGTAATTATAGTGTATCACTTTAGTTGATTCATTTTACCTGACTAGGTCACATGCAAGCGAGTTACTATGTGAGCCCGCGCGAACTCTCGCGCAGCTGCGCCCCACTTAGATTCCGCACGACGCGCGTCAGCCACAGCGACCATAAGAACCCCCCTAATTGACAAGATATAGCTATCACACGTGGCTGTTATCGGTGTGTGTTGGTGAGACACAAACACACGAGCTGTCATCAGCATCATACAAGATGTGACAAATTACCTGAAACCTGTTGGTGACGGTGGCGTAAGGCACACCGAGGTACTGCGCATGCGTGCCAGCATGCACGACGGAGCCGCGCAGCCATCCTCCGCTCACGAGCAGTTCCGTCGTCGGCTGCCGCACCAGGCACGTCAGCCACAGGGACCATAGCACCACCCACTTCACTTTTAGCATCCACCACATAGCGGTCACTTCAATTCACTTTCACTTTAATATAATATCTTTGTCACTTTTGTTATGTCACATATTTGTGTTACTAAATCTACTGTCTTATGTTCGCGAGGCCATACTTGTGCATGTATTATTTATCTTATCCGTGCGTATTGAATGATATGTAAACATAGCAAGTTACTTCTTGTGTCTTAAGTCTGAATGCGATGGTTCAAGGTTATTTAATAATTGTACTTTGCTTTTAGGTACTGTGGTTGCGGTGGCGGATGGTTAGGTAAACAGTCTTAGGCTATAGTCACAACCCAAACCATTTGAGAACTTGAATTCGGAGAAGATGTTTTGTTGGCGGTTGGAAAATTCAGGTTTGATTATAAATTGTACACAATTATTTTTATATTTGCATATGAATGTATTATTAGCGTTATTCAAGAAAATCTCAAGTGTTACTCATTCAACTTTTGGCAACCTACCAACAACAACCATACATTTTTTAAATATAGAAATCATTTTGATAACATGCACACGATGTACATATTATGTATTAGCCGTGAGGTACCGGCATACTATAATAGTACCTCCCCCTGTACCAGGTGTCGTAAGAGGCTACTAAGGTACCAGAACTGACAGATGGCGGTATATTCATGCAAAAAAGTCGTCAGCTTCCCCGTCGGGAAAGCTGCGCTCTGCGATTGCCAACACGCTTGCCCAGCGCGGCAATTGTGGGCAACATACCCCATTTCTTGGGGAGACCTATGTCCAACAGTGAACTTTTAATGACTGGATATTATTAACATACAATTATATGCAATTGTTCTTAGATAACCGTAATATTAAGTAAAATGTGACAAATGATTTATTTAAGTAAATTAACAAAAAAGTTTGCTTCATATTTTCGGTTTAAAAAAAGTTGAGAGACATCAAACCTTATAACTTTTTATTTGAGGAATGTTCTATTTAATTTAATATCAATTTAAAAAAAACTAAGTTCTACTACGTAATTTAAGAATAACGTAGGACCGAGTGCCTCCTTGAGGTATGTTGTAATAAAAGACAAAGTTCAATAATTAAAAGAAGCCGAGTGGAGCGGGCATTGAAGGTACTAAGGGTTTAAAGGTACTATATGTCCGTCTTTGTAGAATTTCATGAAGATCAATTTAGTAGAAAAAGCGCTAAGCAGTAACAAACAAACTGACTTTAACATACATAATAGTTAGTTGTGATCGAAAAATTGGAATCCGATTAGTATATTCTGATAAAACTAGCTTTTACTGATAGCGCGTTTTAAAAAAATGAAAATTATCGTTTAATAAACCCCCACCGGTATTGTATGTTGTTTTCTAGATAGCAGGTAGCCTATGTTATTTTCTATACTCCCAACTATTATGCATAATTTCAAGGATATTGGTTCAGAAGAGAGGAGTGACAAATTTATTAGGATAACAATAATATTTAACAATATTTTATAAACTATAGTTGTTTTTATAGCGCTGCTGATATTTTAATTGCAATATATAACTTTTTATGAGTCACAAATAACGTAACTTTATATTTATGAAATAATAATTCAAACGAAATTAGTGCTATAACATGGTAAGTCCAGAATCGATCGGAAATTAAATTTCTTTGTTCTGAGTTGTATTTATTCCTAAAACGTATTTCCTCACTTCTCTTACTTGATATTCTGAAGTCGTAGTAAGTAGGTTTTGTATCCTCCGAAAGTAATGATTTAAACATTAAGAGAAGACAGAAGACTATAGATTTTCCTTTATATTTCAATATGAGAATACACAATGTGAATTAGACATTTTAAGATAAATATAAAATATTACACGTGAAATTTGGTTGAGTAATCAAAATTTTAAGGCATGATTGATAAATAGAGTCTCTTTTCTGAACTATGTAATATGAAAATTGAATAACTTATTGAATGCAATGTTTTTTCGTAATTTTAATACAATTTAAATGAATGTGCGTGTAAAATAATCACCATTCTCATCATTTCAGCCATTGGAAGACCACTGTTGGATAAAGGTCTTCCCTAGAAAGGAAAACGGGTAAGCGTATTGGCAATCACAGAGCGCAGTTCTCGCAACGTGGATACTGCTACCCATCCCGCCCTGTGTATTTGACCTGCACTATATCGAATTAGGAATGAGAAGATTCGTAACAGAACCAAAGTTACCGCCATTGCCCGGTGGATTAGTAAGTTCAATGGCATTGGGCAGGGCATTTGGTACGCAGAACCGATGGCCAATGGAATGGTAAGGTTCTAGAATGGAGGCCATGTACCGGCAAGCGCAGCGTAGGGCGTCCACCCGCAAGATGGACAGACGATCTGACTAAAACTGCATGATCGCGCTGGACACAGGCCGCTTACAACCGGTCCTTTTGGACATTACTTGGGGAGACCTATGTCCAGCAGTGGACGTCTTATGGCTGATATGATGATGATGGATATACTGTCATCTGTCGGCTTTAGTACTTCAGTTTCCTCTTACTCCCCCTGGGAAGGTACTATTCTACTCTGCCGGTACCACATGGTAAAATAATACTTCCTACTTTAATTTTACTAGGACACTTAAAAAAGTACGTATAAAGGTACAGCCGAACTGTCAGAATCGAATGTGAACATTCATTACCGTTCTGGACATCCACTATTGCACATAAACCTAACCAAGAAACGGGGTATTTTGCCCATAATTGCCGTGGTGGCAATAGTATATACGCGGTGGCAATATGGCGCGCAGCTTTACAATTGGGATGCTGTTGTCCAACACCGCCCCGTTTCTCCGCCCCAACCGTTTCTTATGCTGCTGCTCAACTTTGCTGGAACTCCCTTTTAATTGGTAATTATCGATTTTTTGAGATAATTATTTATTGAAAATGTCTTCGTGAAATCGTTGCCGAAAAGTGGCCAGTTAACCGAAAAGTCGAATGTTAAAATAATAGAAAGTCACTTCTGTTACAAGGTAATTCATTTTTTTTATTAGACTAGATCGACGAACAGGCTAACAGTCCGCGTGATAGTAAACGTCACTGCACCCTATAAACGCTTGTAGTATCACAAGGATATCACTAAAGCATTACCCAGTAAATTCACTGCTTATCTCACCTTTCAGACAGGAACACAACAATGCGAACACTGCCATTTGGCGGTAGAAATAGGTGAGTGAGGTATTAATGCAGACGACCATTCGTACGAGGTCTACCTCACGTGAATTATTAAACATTATTCACCAACCAAGTTGTGAACACACGAACAATAACACGATTTATAACACGTTTTATATTAAATACATATAAAGGTATTTTAACCCGTACTGACAATCAATATATCCATTTTATTCGACCATTTAATTATGAGAAAAGGCTATGTGAACCATGCAATTCAGATATCGACATTTTTCAACCAATATACAATGATGTTTAGAAAAAAAATGTAAAACTCCATCGTTTATCAAATTATATTATTGTTTGTATTCAAACAAGAGACGAACCAAACGTGCACTCACCTTTATACATTAACATTGACCTTACCTCTAAGACTCGCATTAACCGGAAATTGAACCTGAAATCGACTCTAACATCAACACTGTAAAGCGTTAATTAGATTGCGTCACGACTCTAGCCTGTCCCAGTGGTTTCATAACTCACACACTTCACTATAATAGAGGTTAGTTTAGTCTCAGTTGAGTCGTTGCTAACAGTTCAGGGCAAAATACCTGTTATGAATTTGGACGTGATAACGACATTAAAATTTATTAATTAGTTGGGCGTAAGCCAATTAAAAATGTCTTCGATAAATGTGTTTCATTTTGAGATCTCCACCAATCTCCGTAATCCTCTATCCGACCTATCAGTCACCGGAGTCCCCTCGTCAATGTCGGGATGACTATCAGGTCACCGCGTTTTGAATATGAGGCGCACCCACCCAGGTTTACAAAAACGTTAATTCCAGCGACAGAGGTTGCTACTGTCGACTACTAATGGCTCACATGACTTCATAGCCAAAGTCAAACTATTTTTTTAAAATATGTCTATCATATCACTTTTTATCGTTAACCCAACAATATATCAACATTTACACTAATAATAAAAAGAGGAAATGTATTTTTGAATTATCGTATGTTAGGCGCGAATAAACTCAAAACTACTGGACGAATTTCAACAATTCTTTCACCATCAAAAAGCTACAATATTCGTTGAGTAACATAGGCAACATTTTTACAAAAGAAAAATTGTGATTCTATACGGAAATTTCAATGTTTTTTTTATGTTATAAAGTCAGTAAACAAGCATACCGTCCGCTTGATGATAAACATGACCGCAGCATATAGACACTCGTGTTATCACAAAGATATCACTAGTGTGTCACCAACCTTGTGGACTGAAGATACAATATCACATTTACCCAGTAATTTCACTGCCTCTCTCACCCTTTAATCCGGAACACAGCACAGATATTTGGCGGTAGAAATATCTAAGAGCGAGTTACCAATGCAGACGACCTTTGTAAGAGGTTCTACCTCTAGTAATCCTAAGTATGAAAAAAAATGTATGCCCCTTCTATTCGCTAATGTTTGCAATGTCTACTCGTTTGATGGTTAAATGTTATCACAAGTCAATAAATTATCGTATTCTGTGATAAACTTAATCAACGTCTATAAACCTGGTTTTATTTTATCTATGAATATTCATACAAATAAATAAATATGTTGGTGTTTTTATTTTTTATTTTTATAAGTCGTTAAACAATCACACAGTTCGCGTGATAGCAAGCGTCAGTGCAAACGCTAGACGCTCGTATTGTCTCAAGGATATCACTAGCGCATTACCAACCTTGTGAATTGAAGATTTCATGTCACATTACTGTAATTTCACAGCCTCTCTCACCCTTCAGACTGGCATACATTTGTATGAGGTTTTCCCCATGTACTTGTGTTTGATAATGTCAAAATTTAAGTTTTAATAAATGAGATTAAATAGGATACGTACATATATAAAGAAATTCGTTCTTACTCGGCGTCTCCAAAATTGCGGGGCCCTCATAGAGAGATATCGGACGTTATACTTAACTTACGTTACTTTTAGTTTAGGGAAATTTGGACGACGTGTTCCAATACATCTTTTTAATTTTAAATAATATTAAACTAAAATGGGAACCGTAAGCCAAGAGGTACTGGCAGTGTAGAATACTCCTCCTGTACCAGCCGACAGATGGCGGTATATCCATCCGCAATAGTGTAGCTCGAATACACTGCCAGATAGGCAGCAGCATCTCCGTCGCGAAAGCTGCGCTCTGCGATTGCCAACACGCTTGTCTAGCGCGGCATTATGCACAAAATTCCCCCTTTTTTGGGGAGGCTTGTGTCCTGCAGTGGGCCTTTCATGACTGAAATGGTGATGACGATGATGAAAATGGGAGTAGATGTCACGTAAAAATGTTTTGCAATCACATCTAACTTATCTTGCAGGTTTATTTTAACTTCAACTGATTCTATCATTCTAGGTTAAACAAAATATGTACAGAAAGTTGCATAATCATGCGTAAGTAAACAAACACAAAGATTTTGTATCTCTTTTACGAGCACTTCATGTTATGTATGAATAGGTATTTCATTACCTCACTATATAGTATAAAACAAAGTC
>JACJUM010005602.1:113087-139741 GCA_020976665.1 Heortia vitessoides
ATTCGTCAATTAACATTTCCACTGTGTTATATCTTATGGTATATATATTATAATGACTGTTAATACCAAAAATAAGCTCGCAGTGCCCACCACACGGCTCCACAAAATAAATTATTCTTTCAAGGACAACTACGTAAGATTTTACAATAAAATACCAGGCAGCATATCACGCTTATTGATTAATGAATGAACTTGCATTAAACTTAGTTTTAAGGCCCGTCAGGTGCCGGCAGACTAGTATGTTAGACCTAGTTTAAATGTTAAATGTCCCTTAAGATCCCTTCGGGTCATCAGGGTTATCAGTATTATGACTATAATGCAATTAAGTACTTCATATTTCTATTTATTATCTTTGACGATTCTAAAGTGCTTGTAATGGGCCTACTTGAATAAAGAAAATTTTGATTTGATTTATACGCATTTGTCACTTTCTTATGCGCCAGAGGTCCTAGGTTCGAACATGGCGAACAATTAATTTATAAATATTTTTATTTGTTCTGTATCTGGGTGTTAAATAAGTATTACACTCGTAATTCCTTGGATGTTTGATTTCAGGCAGGTCAATGTATGCAATGTTGCGTAAATATGTTTATTTATTTTTGTATGTATATGTCACTGAACTCATCTCAGTAAGTCCGGCAGATGGGGCTGCAATCGGTATCTTATTTATTTATACTTAATTATAATTTGTATGCATTTAAGTGGGGGTCTGGATGATTTAGATTGACTAATCGGTATCTAGGTTATTTTAGGGCACCGTCTTTCAGGCCCTAGTAAAAAAATAGATTTATTTGTCACATAAAATATAAGATGGCTGTTTTCTTCATAATCACGTCCATTAGCCATCAGTTTGTGCTCACGGACACGCGTTGACTCAAAAGTTCATGAACGTGAACTTTTTGAATAATTTGCATAGATCATGTTAGTACGCTGTTCGTTTGTAGTTGTTGTTAGACATTAGTACACCGCGAAACCTACAAGGAACCTTTACTGTGGACTATTCAGACGTGACTTCCAGCGCCATTTGAGATATTCAATGCCCAATTGTAGCCAGTAGCGGATTGTAGTGTAGCCTGCGGAAGCAATGGCATCCGGCAGGTCGACAAGAACGGATCGAAAAGGTTCCATAATGATTAAAGATCTATCAAATCGTATCTTAATATATTATGAATGAACATCGGTCTTGTCCCTACGACAATTAGACGGGCCCGATGGCGCTAAAAGTCGTGGGTTCGATCCCCACTTAGAGCAAATATTTATATGATGATATTTGTGTTTTTTCTGTGTCTGGGTATTAAATATATGTATTTAAGTAGTATATTTGTGATTCCTCTGTTGTCTGGCGTCCGTAACACAAGTGCTTTAAGCGTACCACGGAGTCTGGTCAGAGAAGTTGTGCGAAAAAAAAAATACTTCATGTTGTCTCTGAGGCACGTACCTCGCTTAAGTGGCCATCGTTTGGGCGGACTGTAAAGTGGATTGCACCCAGCCGCACTATTGCGGCTGCTTTTAACCTAGACAGTTTGGTACCGGCAGAGTAGAATAGTGCCTCTCCCTGTACCAGGTGTCGTAAGAAGCGACTTAGGTACCAGATCTGAGAGATAAAATGCTAAAATGCACTGAGCAGGGATGGGCAGCAATATTCTCGTCGCGAAGCTACGCTCTGCGATTGCCACTGCATTTGCTCAGCGCGGTGATTATGGGCAAATTCTCCCGTTTTGGGAAGGTCTATGTTCATCAGTTTAAGGTTATTTTAATCAAAATATTGTCTTCGTAGAATCTTTTATATTACACTACACTACTTGACGATCTTGTTCGATAAGTAGTTTAGGTCATCATCATGATCATTCCAGAAGTCCACGGGTTTTTTTTAAATTTAAGGTTATTTAAGTAAACCTGGCATTCGCTATACTTACTTATGAGCTTTAAAAATATAATGTTCAAAATTATAACGCTGTTGGTTTTCTAAATAAAAATAAATCAATAACATGTGTATCCGTCAAATCCTAGATATTGGGAAACGATCATAATATTCTGCATATGATTTAATTTCACTAGAATAGATCAACTTATCTCAGGAAACACGAGTAAGATTGGAACTCACTACATTCGAATAACATGTCCAATGCTCTGACCAGCGAGCTTGGAAAGAAATTAAGATAAAATAGAAAGCTAAATATAAATAAAAATATTTATTTTCCACCCGTATAATAAATGTTTTTACTATTCAATGTAAGTAAAAATATAGCTGAATTGTTAGCGGTAGTAATGAAAAATAAAAGAATGGTGTGTGTAGGTGATAATATGCATGGTTGTATTTGGTAAATTTACAGGTGTCTTATCCAACAATACAATTGAAAACACCACGGCGTTACCCATTGCTACAGACTCTGTTCCTTGTCCGGTAAAATCACCCCCGCTGTTCTAAAAACCTTGAGGACCCGCAAAAGTCACAAGTGTTGATGTTGATTTCTTGCGTACTCCTTCCACTGGTGTACTTCAGAGAATTGCTGCGCTTGGATCTACATTACCAAAATCCTCAGAGAGATGGGGATATATAAAAAACAGATGTTTTTTGTCTGGGAGAGAACTGTTGAGGTTTCAGAAAAGAGATTCAGGTTCGGGCCCATCTACACACTATTTGCGGAACCGATGTCTTTACACTTGAATTCACGTGGTCACTACGTGTCGTTTTAGCTTGGAGTCCCGTCAAAGTATGTAAAAAGGTTTGTTGCCGTAGAACTGGGCTAAAGATATATGCGTTAAATCGTAGCGTCAGAATTTATGTGTTAAAGAAAAAAGTACGCAAGTCTACTTCTGAACTCAGCTCTCTACAGATAGGTTATTTAATAGTGTTTACGTCGTTTTACGTTTTTGCTTAATATATTCCGGTAGGAGCTGCTATGTCAATGTTTTTTAGATACTTTCTGTTGTTCTTTGAATTGATTTAGTGACGTATTTTATTTATAATTTATAATAGATGCCCGCGATTTCATCCACCCAAAAAGGCGTCTAGCCGTTTTAAAGATTAATAAAACTAAAAAATGTAAAAAATTAGTCATATAGTTTTTTTTTAAATCGTAATAAACAAATCAAAAATAATATCCTAAATAGAAGAAGTTATATCCGTCGCGAAAGCTGCGCTTTGTGATTGCCAACACGCTTACCCAGCGCGGCAATTATGGGCAACATTCCCTTTTTCTTGGGGAGCATCTTCACCCTTTACTATGTCCAGCAGACTTCTAATGATGATGTTAAGTGTAAGATTTTATAATAAAATCCCAAGTAGAATTAAATATATGCCTTTAAATAAATTCATGAATTGCGTAAAAGATAAACTGATTGCTAAGGCTTATTACTGTTTGAAAGATTATATTAATGTGGAAACTGCTTTGGATTAAACTGACTTGCTTTTAAGTCAACGGCTTTTTGAACTCATACCGGCGTCAGCGCTAACAAATAGCGCCGACGCCGGTATGGGTTCAAAAATTCTTATAATAGCTACCATTAGGTGTTATTGGTCATTTGTGTAAAATTGTAATTAACAAATCTATATTTATAGATATTTTGTTTCTTTTTTAACGATTTGCTTATGATAGGCTTATTTATATAAATATATATGGAGCTATGACTTTGTGTACTCAGAGTAATGTTTTTATTTCATCATATACCAGGTCGACAAACAAGCTGACAGTCCACTTAATAGTAAGCCTTGCCACAACCTTTAGATTCTTGTTATATCACAAGGATATCACTAGCGCGTTGTGATATTATGTCACATTATATAGTAACTTTACTGCCTCTCTCATCCTTCTAACCGGAACAGAGATATGTGAAAACTGCTATTTGGCGGTAAAAATTGGTGAGTGAGTTACCAATGCAGACGACATTCATATAAGGTCTACTCGAATTAATTTTATTTTCAACTGGCAAATCGTCCGGGAATGAAATATGGGATTGGACGTTGGGACTATGAGGATACTAAAAACGTGAAGCGCGCCAGTCGCTGTACTATCGCTTTTATAATCTTCAGTAACTTTTAATAATAATAAAAGCAAACAAAACGTCTCATATATTTACCGGACTCATAAGTCGCTTAAGCACTTGTGTTACGGACATCAGATAACAAAGTAATTAAAAATATAATAAATACATACACTTATTCTACACAACCGTGAGGTACCGGCTGAGTAAAATAGTACCTCCTGTAGCAGGTGTCGTAGGAGGCGACTAAGTACCAAAACCGACAGATGGTATATCCATCCGAAACAATGTAACTCAAATGCAACAGGGCGGGGGTAGGCAATAGCATACACGTAGCTACGCTTTGCGATTAACCAACATGCTTTCCCGAGGACCGAAGCGGAAGCGACTTAATTTTACGAAAGTTTGTCTTTCACACCGGAACTGCTGTTAAGATCGAGATGAATTTGAGTCTGTGAATATTGTAGTCTGGAGTAATATATAGGCTACCTACAGAAAACATGTTCCCGTGGGTCATCCCACGTCCTATAATGCTTTTTATATTTCTCTACGGAATTAACCCTGACCGAGATTCACCTGGCAATAAATAGAGTTCCTAAGGGTTAGCGACATCGCGGACAAACACGGCCATCATTGTCAAATAAACAATAAACATTTTAAAAGATAACCATTTTATACCAAGTGAGTTTATGATCTCGAAATAATCAGATTTGATTGTAAAATATTTCATTATTCATATTAATGTTAAATATTTTTGTGTTCAATGGAAAACAAGACTGCTTCTATCAAGACTATATAATTGTAAAATATATTTTTCTTAGTTGAAAGTTTGTCGCACAGTCGCGCGTCTAACGTCATTCAATTTTATCTGTGGTAAATTAATTATAACCTAAAAACGTCACATTGTCATAATATGAGAAATTACTTGTTTAAATAAAATACCACTAAAATAGTTGTGATTTGGAACTAACATTGTAGATAATAACATTAAATGTCGTTTTATAATATAATACATATTATGTTATCCAATGTGTAATTTAGACGACATAGTCAATCAAACACAATTGAGTTTCTCTGTAAGAAAAGATTAATTTCGTTAATTTAGATGTACGCTACCTAACAAACAATTAAACAAGTGTTAAAAATATCTTACATACTACAGGTAAAAGAGAAACGACATTTAATGTTATTATTTACAATGTCATTATAAACGTGTCTCTATGTGTTGATCGATTTTGGAGTACCTTTATTAATAATAATAAATTCCCACAACATCTCGTACACTGTTCTGATTCCGTGTCAAGTCGATTAAAGCCCGTTTATCCTGGGTTATATTTATCATTATATTTATAATATTACAGACATCAGGCAACAGAGGAATCACAAATATAATACTTAAATACATATATTCCAATTCGCGGCGATTATGGGCATATTTACCACTTTCTTAGGGAGGCCTATATCCAGCAGCAATATGTTTTTAATTGCCTTGAGCTTTAATTTGGTCTGCGAATAAACAAAAATCCGTTGTCCGTGCGGAATTGTGATTAGCAAAGATGAATTGCAATTTAAATTGTCGCATGTGCGTAATGACGAGTTATGGGATATAAGTGCTGGGTCTCTCAAATTGCGCGCAGTCCAGCAATCACCGCGACAAAGTAACGCAAGACTTGTGACAAAAAATATTTATATCTCACAACAGAAATCGTATTTTATCAATAAAGCGATAAGCTGACGGTGCTTATATTGAATTAGCGATAGCTAATCAATAGACGAGTATAGAAACGATGTCCGATTCATGGGTACAAGTTTATTGATGCCTTGAAATTACGTGCATCGTTATATCTAATATCTTTGGCATGATGTGTTCATATTTGGTATAGTAATTTAGGGTGGCACAATGTGGTGGGTGTTCAAGGTAAAGTGGGTGGTGCTGTGGTCGTTATGGCTAGCACGCCTGGTGCGGCAGCCGACAGTGGAAGTGAAAGTCAGTGGTGGTTGGCTGCGTGGTTCTGTCGTGCACTCTGGCACATATGCGCAGTACCTCGCCATACCGTATGCCTCAGTCTCACAAAGGTTCCAGGTAATTTTTCAAGTATAGTCACTGAGCCCTTTTGATGATCGAGCAGACAATCTTAGAGACGCGGCTGGCACCAGGTTAAACGTGAATGTCTTACTCTTCTTTTTTACAGGCACCGGGTCCAGAGCCAAAATGGAAAGGCGTATTCGAGGCTATCAATGAAAATGTCCGCTGCAAGCAATCCGTGGCTTTGGAATCTTCAATAATATTAGGTCAAGACAACTGTCAAACCATAAACGTATACACACCGCTGAAGACCCCACCAGACCCGTATCCGGTGATGGTTTTTATACACGGCGGAGGCTTTTACGAAGGATCTGCTAACCCCTTTATTTATGGTCCCCGATACTTCATTCAGAAAGATGTGATACTCGTAACATTTAATTATAGGTTGAATGTGGAAGGATTTTTGTGCTTGGGGATCAAGGAAGCTCCAGGTAATGCGGCCATGAAAGATCAAGTGGCAGCATTGAAATGGGTCCAGCGGAATATACGAGCATTTGGGGGCGATCCAGATAATGTCACATTATTTGGAGAGAGTGCTGGTGCTGCGTCCGTATCCTTTCACCTACTGTCGCCTATGTCCAAAGGTCTGTTCCATAAAGCTATTATGGAGAGCGGCTCTTCTCTCGCTAGTTGGGTTATGCAGTACGAGCCCGTACATGCAGCCAGTCTTAAAGCTAAGCTGTGGGACTATCATTCAGAGGACCCTCACGACCTTTACAAGTTTTTCATCAGCATGAGCAATTCAGAGCTGGTGGTGAAACTCGTGCCAAAACCAGAAGGCAACGTTGCTATATCGCAACTCATATTTCTACCTTGTATTGAAAAACCAATTGATGGTGAAGAGGCATTTCTCTCCGATTCCCCCTTTGAACTATTGGTGAAAGGGAACTATAGTAAAGTGCCCATGATCATTGGTAGTAACACGGAGGAAGGTCTGTTCTTTGTGGAATTGGAAAAAGCTGAATACTTGCCAAAGATTATGTTTGAGGTCGCGTTACTTAAAAATTTAGAATTCCCCTCGAAGATTGAGAGGAGAAGAGCGGCAGAGGAAGTTAAGAAAGTCTATATGGGAGATGACGATATACTTGACGAAACAAGAGTGAAGTTCTCCAAATTTGTCGGTGAACCGTTCTTTAATTACCCTGGTATTGAAGAAACCGAATTGATAATAAACACTAACCACGAGCCGGTGTATCATTACATGTTTGGCTACACGGGCAACAGAAACGTTGCTAAATTTTCCAAATTTTGGACTGTCCCAGGCGCGACGCATGCGGACGAACTGTTTTATATTTTTAGCCAAGATATTATTCCGACTCTATTTGAGGATGAGATGGTTGACAGAATGACCACAATGTGGTCCAATTTCGCTAAATATGGGTAAGTGATATTTTTTCCAGAGGTACTTACTTTTATGATGGTTGCTTACAAGGAATTGCAGGTACTTGAGGTAGACCACTCACAAAGGTCGTTTGCATTAGTACCTTACGCTTACCTATTTCTACCGCCTAATAGCAGTGTTGGGTTCCGATTTGAAGGGTCAGAAAGGTTGCGATATTACTGAGTAATGTGATGTTATATCATCCGAGTCACAAGGTTGGTAATGCGCTGGTGATATCCTTGTGATATTACGAGAGTCTGCCGTAACGCTTACCATCACGCGGACTGCATGCTTGCTTGTCAACCTGATCTAATAATAAAATAAAAGAACAACTCATTCTCATCTATAAATATCGACATTCAGTGTGTATCGTGAGGCAGTTATAATTAATAAGCAGTAGGTATAGTATGTGGATGACGACACGCTAATAATATCTTTGTGATAATACGCGCGTCCATAGCCTTGATGCTTGTTATTTTAAGTCTTATCGAAATTAATTAATAAATAAATTTTCAAATAACATACTAATTTGTGTGCCTATGGACGGGTTAATTAGACGCGTGAGTAAATATGTTTAATGGATATAAGAAATTAATAAACAAATGTGCGAATGCATTACAAATCTACATTGAAACTAATATTAAATGTTCAAATTGTTGCAGGTACAGTGATACAAACATTTTTTTTAATAAGGCTAAGTCGTTAAACTGGCGTACAGTCCGTGTGATAGCAAACGCTTGCCGCAGTCTATAGCCTCTTTTATAATCACAAGGATATCACTAGTGTGTTGCCAACCTTGTGACTTAGGCCAGGCGCGCACTACGAATTTTTCGCCGCGCGGCAGAAAAGAGCAGCGGCATAATGTCGCACTATAACACTGTACCAAACAGTTTTAAATTGTATTGCGCGCACTTGACGGCAGAGCCACCGCAGCGGCCCAGTGTTACAGTGCGACATTATGCCGCTGCTCTTTTCTGCCGCGCGGCGAAGAACTCGTAGTGCGCGCCTGGCCTTAAAGATTTTATGTCACTTAATCCGGTAATATTGCCGCCTCTCTCACCGTTGCCTCTTCAAACCGGAACACAATGCGAACAATGCTATCGCGGTAGAAATAGGTAAAAGTGAGACACGAACGCAGACCTTCGTATGAGGTGTACCTCTAATGTAATAGTTAAAAGGAATTTATGCAAACCATGACACGCCTGTTTTTTCTAGGGACCCAACGCCGGCTACCAGTGATTTAATACCCATTAGATGGCCAAGAGTTTCAAAAAATCCATCTGAGCAGCAAGCGTTCTACATCGACAAGGAAGTGAAGACAATTCCATTGTGGCATAAAGAGAGTTTCAGTTTTTGGAAGAACCTATATTCTAAGTATCGGAGAAAAAGATAGCTACATTACAGTACCTACTATTCTCATTAATAAAAATAATAAATAATTCACTCTACATCTCATACATTGACATAATTCGGAAATAAATCGCTTATTAATAAGTAATAATAATAATAATAAATAAATAATAAAAAACTAAAGTAATAGTTAATAGTTCTTCTTTTTAAAATCGAATTTTACACTAATATAACTTAAGGAAAACTCCAAAAAATTGATAATTATTTATAATAATTATTAAAAAATGAAGATCGGACAAAATATTTTTTTAACATTTTTCTATATGCTATTAAAAACACATTGCCGTAGTTTATAAAAAGATTTATTTACTGGCCCTGGCTTCCGAGGTATAAACCTTACGGCGCTCCACTATATATTAAAACGATATTTAACACCCGGGCACAAAATAAACACAAGTATTCATTACACAAATATTTGTCCTGGTCTGGGATGGAAACCACGACTCTTGACGCACAACATATGATCACTACTGTGCGTCATCGGTATCAGTATGGCCCCTCATCAAATGTCAATATGGGTTAAATGTTTTTGAAATTTAAAACACTTAAAATGTATTCAAGATCACCGCGGTTGCGAGATGCGGCGCGACTTTCTTAAATGAAAGTGAACCTTTATTATTTATAACTTTATTTTATAACCTTTCATGAGTTTCAATAACAGCTTGACATAGTATGCTAGGCGCTCTTAAAAAGTTTTGTTATATCAACTACTTTAAAGTTGTTTGTTCCGGTTAAGATTGTTGGTTAGGGCACATGTACTTTAATTATAACTTACACCCGCGACTTTGGGCTTAATACCTTTTAAAAATGAAGTCTTACGGTTGATGGCAAAGTATAATTGTATTAGTTTAACAACAGCCTTATTATACACGACATTGTTATAGTTTTATGTAACATACGCAGTTATTTATTATTTCCATATAAAAAGGTTGAATAGCGGAAACAACATCCGTGTTTGCACATTATTTTAGTAGTTTTATATATATATATAATATATATAATATAAAGGCTATAAAGTACCTGTTTTGTTGTTTCTTAAACCGCTTTCGACAATTTCAATTTTCTTCAAAAAATTTCAAATTCGAAATTTTCGGTATAGTTTGCGTCCATCAGGATCGTTAATAATACGTTCTCGAGCTCAGGAGTAGCCTGTGTTGACCTCCGACTGCTAAACCGTCACCACCACTATGCAAGAAATAATGTCGAACTACCCGGAATAAGAATATACCGCGGAAACGGTCCAACTTTGCGAGATAAAACTTTACAAGAAATCGTGAAGTTGTTTGACGAAAATAATTAATTTTTCCATCTCATGAGTACCAAATTTCTTACAAATCCGTTCAGCCGCTAAAGCGTAACAAACATCCTCACATACTGTCACACTTATCATATTAACTTATATAGATATATAAGCACATAATCACACTGAGTGCCGTGAGGGACCGGTAGAGCAGAACAGTACCATCCCCTCTGTACCGGATATCGTCAGTGGTGACTGAAATATCAAAATCGAACGATGGCGGTATATCCATCCGAAACACAGCAGCAACATCCCCGTCGCTAAAGATGCGCTCTGCGATTACCAACACGCGGTTATGGAAAAATCCCCCTTTCTCGGGGAAGCCTATGTTGCATGCTGTGTTTAGCTTTGAAGGGTGAAAGAGACGGTGAAATTACTGGGTAATGTGATATCATATCTTCAAGTCATACAGCTGTCAACGTGCTTATGATAACATTTTAACTACTTGAACTCGAAATTCCATAATGAACTGAATTCCGACTAATCAATATTCAAACACAGACGACAGAAGAATGAGTAAACAAACATCTGGTTAAAATTATGTTTATATTAAATTGGTACTTCTGACCTGGCCCTTGTTTAATACCTCTTCTACCTGGTTAAGATATGTTCGTCTAGATCGTCGTATACCAACCCTTATATTCACTTCGGCTCAATATATTTGTGCAATCATTCTATTTTTATCCATCCTTTCTACACGTCCAAACTATCTTATCATTATTTTCTCTATTGTTGTCATATCATCTTTTCCACCACATCGATCTCTTATTCTTGAATCTATGTCTCAAACACACATCATATATACTTCGAAGTGCTATTATTTCAACAGCATTTATTCTACTCGCGTGTTTCTTGTGTTATACCCAACATTCATTACCATATGTCAGTGTAGGATCCAACACACCTCTATGAACAGTCAGTCGTGCCCTTGACACATTTTGGCTGCACATAAAAGCACAAATCAGAATCAAATATACTTTACTAAAGGCACATTACAAGCACTTTTAAATCGTCAATAAAATAGTAATAATATAAGTTATAATAACAACATTAATATTTCCAATAAGGAAGTGATTTTATGCATATTTGTATATATTACAGACGACCCTGATGACTCAGGGATCATAAAAGTCACCTAACACAGATAACAGACCTAACACATTTGGTTTTCCGATTGTAAGGGTTAATAGCATTAAAATTACGGCATAATCCTTGCTGGTTCTGTTAACGCAAAAGTTTGTGAGAGTAGCTATGTGGATCTGGATGGTCTGGATGTATGTTAGTTACTCTTTCTGTTTTTTTTTTCATTCAGCTATTGGAAGTCCACTGCTAGAAATGGGTCCCCGAGAAAGGGGAAATTTTGCTTGTAATTACCGCGCTGGTTGAGCGTGCTAGCAATCTCAGATCGCAGCTATCGCGACGGTGATGCTGCTGCATATCCCCACCCTTCGCATTTGAGATACCTACATTTTTTCGAATAGATATACCGCCATCTATTGGTTCTGGTACCTCAGTCGCTTCTTACGGCATCTGATATAGCTGATATATACAATTCTACTCTGCCGGCACCACACGCCTTTCTATTTATATGTTAAATATTTGTATTTGTTCTCTTTCTGGGTGTTTAAATGTGTGGTAAGTATTATATTTGTAATATCTCTGTTGTCTCATGCATGTAACACAAGTGCTTCGAGCGATTTATATCCGAGTCAGGTCAATGTTGAGATGTTTTATGAAATTCAGGTCTGAATAAATTGTGAGGCAACCTTCAAATGCCTGCCTCATAACATAATTATCAATGAGATGCCCGAGCATCTAGATTACAGATGGATCCCACATAATTTCACCGAGTAATCTTTGTAAACGACAGTTTTCAAAGCCATCACTAAACCAGAACATATTTACAGGGAGAATTAATTCAATCAGCACAGAATCAAATCACTATCTACCAACGGATATTTAGCCTTAATTAATGTGCTAATTACCCGCTAGGCTTGCGTAATAGCCGGCATGTATCTAATTATGTCTGATTAGAATTTGAGCTGTGTCTAACCGTACAGTCTACAGTTATGTTTACATTGATTGTGTGAACCTTCGAGTGTCTACTATCCTTATATGTTCTCGAAACTCGGACTCGTGATATGTGCACGAGCGACAGGTCAATTAGGTGATGAAATCATGCTAAATGAGCATAGTTTAGCATGTAGCATGACCCATGTTTTAAGGATAGGAAATGTGCAGCCTGGCTCAAGCAAACAGGAGGACTTGTTTTGCAAACAGCTGTCCTCAACGACGACCATAAGAGACGAGGCCCGGTACTCAGAGGTGACCTCGAATCCTCAGCCCCGTTCCGACCTTGCGGTATACGCATATTTAATAAGCTCGTTCATCAACAAACGACATTTTTGGAGAGCGTTTCATCCCTGGAAAAACCTTGTAACTTCATCGAAAGGGCTTACTTTATATGTGAATAGTTTGAATTCGTTTATAACAATTACTAAAGTTACCGACATTGCCCGGCGGATTAGTAAGTTTAAGTGGCAGTAGGCAGGATACCAAGCACGCAGAACCGATGAACAATGGAGTCGTAAGGTTCTGGAATCGTGCACCCACAAAAACCCGCATACGATCGGTTCTATAGGAAATCGCTTGTAGAGGCCTATGTCCAGCAGTGGACGTCTTGCGGCATATGATGATAAATATAGTTTGAATTATATTACTTTCATCCAGGCAAAATTCCGGGAATGAGTTAAAAAGTAGACGAAGTCGATCGCACGGAGCAAACCGATGTACGTTGTATGTACGGAGTCGTAAGATTCTGGAATCGTGCTCCCACCAGGTGAACAGATGATCTGACTAAAACCGCAGGATTGTGCTGGACGCAGGCCGCTTACGATCGTTCTTATAGGAAATCACTTGGAGAGGCTATGTGAAGTGAATGTCTTGTAGCTAATATGATAATGATGATATTTTGAATTATGTTATCCTCATCCAGGCAATATTCCATGAACGAGTTATGAAGTCGACGAAGTCGATCGCACGAAGCCGCGTGCAGAAACCTAGCGTAAATATATTCGGAACACTTTGGAAACACGCCAGTGGGCAGAAACTTTATAACAAGCTCAGTGAAACGCTTAGGTGCGAGTAAGTTTGTTTATTGACCAGGTACACGTAGGTCCACTATTCTTGCACTAGGAGCCTAACCCGACTTCGTCCAAATACATAGTGAAGTTATATCCAATAGATCCTTCAGTTGTAAGAAGGAGAAAGACGTGAGGAAAAAACCTATGATGATATTTTTCGTAGGTTATCTCTTTTAGTATTGTATTATGCCTTAATCACGCCATTTTTTTATGCCACATTTTATAACGCCGTGAGGTACCGGCCGATAGATTAGTACCTGCCTACCTACCTACCAGTTATCGTAAGAGCAGAGAAGAATGGCAGTGTTCGCATCGCTGTGTGAAGGGTGAGAAAGGCAACGAAATTACTGTGTATTAGTATTGTGACATAATATCTTCAAGACACAAAGTTGATAACGCTCTAATAATATTCTTGTGATATTACGGGGATTGTGTGTCTGTTTGTGAATTTGGCCAATTATAGTCAGAATTCTCCTTTTCTTCGGCTGATATTATAAACTACCTATTTTGTATTCGCTAAATATATTGCGAATAAAAATTTTATAAAATATGTAGTTTTAATATGATATGAAGTATTATATAAAGTTATAATTTATCAAGTGCAACGGCGCATTTGGTTGAATTCTTATTTTGGGCGTCAATCGTGGATTTGAATCTTTCCCAGGACAAACATTTGTTAAATAAAACCTTGTGTTTGTTCTGTGTATGAATTTGTATATTTAAGTATTATATTTATGATTCCTCTGTCGTCTGATGCCCGTAGATAAATGATTTATCGACTTACCTTCAGGTCAATGTGAGATTGTGAGTATATATATATATTTAATAATTAGATTGTAGAAGTTTGTAGCACCGTCAGTTTTTCTTGTAGGTTCTTTTCTGGTGGCTCGCGTAATAAACATGCAATAAGACCCGTCTGGTGCCTGTAGACTAGTATTGAAGCAGACCACTCAATGATCTATTCGTTTAAGTGTCTCTTATAGCAATGGTTGTCAGGGTCATCGGTCATTTATTTAAATTGTAATTAGCAAATCTGTAATCATAGATTTTTTGTTTTTTTGACGATTTACGAGTTAAAATGATAGGCCTATTTGAATAGAGATTTGAGAATGACTTTGATTTTGTACATTTTCGTGTCAACACCTTGATAAGCTCTTAAACCAGAACCATATTGGGCGTACAAGTTAGTTACCGTGTAATGACTAATTAGTGTAACGAGCGGCGCGCTTGTTCTGGCGTAGTTAACTGCAAACCTTGCTGATACAGATCTCGCTTGTTCGACAAGGCAGATACAGCCTTCTTTACAGCGTAATGCTGAATTGGGAAGTGTGGAAAATATTTATTTTGATAAGTTATTACAAATTGAACTTAATATTAGAGTAAAATTTCACGTTCATTTGTTCAAGCAGTAATTAAAAACGAAAGCAAAGTTTTCGCTTCTCGTGTGAATGTTTACTGTTTATTGGTAGCGGCCCGTCTAAGCCTAGCACGGGTGGACAATTGTTTTAAACATTTGGGTTAAACTGATCATACCAGCCATTGAAAGTCCACTGCTGGACAGGAGGTTTTTTGCCCATAATTGCCGCGGTGGGCAAGCGTGTTGGCATGGCAATCTCAGAGCGCAGCTTTCTCGACGGGGCTGCCTACCGCCGCGCTGTCCATTTGAGCTGCAATGTTCTGAATGGATATACCGCCATCTGGGTCGCCTCTTACATCACCTGGTGCAGTGGAAGGTACTATTTTTCTCTGTCGGTACCTCAAGACAAAACTGATCATAGTCTTGTAAATCTTGTACCCACGATCCAACCCACTATTGAAAATGTTACAAAAGAAATGTTTTCTGTTCGACGGTAGATCATTACACTTATCTAACAAAACTATGACATGGAAAGGGTGAATTCATCTGTTTCGGTGCGTGATGGCTGCACGGGAACTGCTCTTTGTATCCGTTTAATGAAGTCACAAGTAAGCTAAACACGAGTCGAGTGCAATATGGAATATTGTTACACTTTATAAGTTTTTAATTATAAGGTGTTTTAAGTTTTTATTTTTTTAAGAGCCGTTACACATTTTGGGAGAACTTCAATTTCTCAATCTCTCGGATGGAGTATTTACTTTTTATTTTAATTCATGAGGAGGCAAACCTGGCGCAGATAATAGTGACTCAGAAAAATATTTATATGATGATATTTGCATTTGTTTTGTATCTGAGTGTTAAACATATGTATTTAAGTAGTATATTTGTGATTCCTCTGTTGTCTGATGTCCGTAACACAAGTGCTTTAAGCGACTTATCTCGAAGTCAGAATCAATGTGTGAGATATTGTAGGAAAGTATTATCAATGAATTATTATTATTAATTTATTAGCCTGCCTACCACGGCACCCGGCAACGAAGCAAGCGGCATATTTAGTTAATATCGACAATTTTAACCTGTAATATTTTTGAATGGCCGATTTAATAATTCAAAACGTTTTCTACAGATATTTAAGTCTTATATAAAAACAAATTTATTTGGATAATGATTATTGATTTGAACATGTTTTTTAAAGCATATTATGTTTTTGGTTAAGCTGTCTTTCTAAATTGTGGTTATAGTGACAAAATTACAATAGTTGGATATATGGTTATAGATTTTTAAAAATTTTGTAGAACATATTTTTGTTCTACCATTTATAGTTTCTGCAGCGCCTGCGACGAACGTCATTTCATGGCAACTGTTTTCATGAAATTTTAGTAGCGACGCCTATTTTATTTTTGTTAGAAAATATAACGTGTGTTACTGAGGAATAATGTAGAATTCTTAAAGTAACATAATTATGGAAATTCATCCTGTAGTTTTTAGCTAAACATACAAAAATACAATGGTTTTTCTTAATGTTAGTGTCGGTGTAATCATCTCTGTTGACATCAATTCGCGACCTTGAGTCTAAAGCGCTTTAGATATATCAAGAAACGAACCCCTCCTTTATCCTCTATTAGTCGATATTACGTATCGTCCACTGAAACTAACACAGTAAATAACTGGATTGAGTCGTAAAAAATGTGGTTGTCCCCACAATACCCCCCGCGGGATTATCTATGGGGTCAGGGGAAATTAGGCGAAAATGGCGCATATTTCATGCAGGCCAGATTACTGGCCGATAACTGGTAGCAATTGATCTCTGAGAAATGGACAAAGAAAATATATAAATCACGGGCTTGCCCGACAGACATTCGGGATAACTATATTTATATTGAATTTGGAACTTGGAAACAATATAGCGATTTTACATTTCGATGGACTCGATGGCGCAAAAGGTAGTGATTATGTCTTATGCGCTAAGGGTCGTGGGTTCGATTTCCACCCAGAACATAAATTTATATGATGATATTTGTGTGTGTTCTGTATCTGGATGTTGAATATATGCATTAAAGTAGTATATCTGGGTGTTAAATACATGTCAAAGTCAAATATACCTTTATTTAAGAGGGCTTTTGGAGGCACTTTTTATTCGTAAAAAAATAAATTTATGAAAAATATTTGCTAATTACAAGTTAGTACATAGGTCATTGAGTGTTCTACGAAATAAGAAGAAGAAATGAAAATGATCGTCGAAGTAGGCGTGGTGGTAATCCCGAAACGTAGGTCTGCGACGGAAAGACTGCTGTCCGTCACTGAACATTTGAATTGCGCTATCCTGTTAGATATACAGCCACATGTCGGTTCCAGTGCAGACGTGTATATGCCAGCCATAAACCTCCTCTGAGACCTCGTGAAGGTGGAGGTGCTATTCTGCTCTACCGGCACCTAGCAGTGTATATAAACAATCATGAATCCGACATGCTGCCGGAGCCGACATCCGACAGTTGGGTGTAGACACTGAACGGGTTAAATTCGCCGGTAAGTTTCTTCGCGTCAAAAGTGGGGTGCAGGGGAACAAGCTTAGCTGCCGGAACTAGTTTTAATTGCGAGCACGCATGCGGATTGTTTCCTAACGAGTTGAGGGAACTGCATCCGGACTGGACACGGCCAGGCGGCGATTGGAATTGAATTATTATTTAAAACTTATCAACCAGTCTTTAACTGTAAAATGGAGATTGCATTTGTGTTTACTAGAAGTGCACTTCTTACACAGGACGTCTTCTAAGCAGGACTAATGGTATCGTTCGGTTCATCGCTATTATTCAGCTGTGTTATATAATTACAACATCACCTGCCCCTCCACAACCTTGCTTTCGTCCACCTTGTGATGGTTCACCTTGTGTCCATCCACGTTGTGTACGTCCACCGTGAGTCTATCCACTTTGCGACGGTCCATTTTGTATCTGTCCACTTCGGGCTACTTTGTGTCCATTCACTTTCAGTCCACCCACCTCATGTCCGACCACCCTGTGATGGTCCAGCTTGTGATGGTCCATCTTGTGATGGTCGACCTTGTGTCCGACCACCTTGTGATGGTCCACCTTGTGTCCGACCACCTTGTGATGGGCCACCTTGTGTCCGACTACCTTGTGTCTGTCAACCTTGTGTCCGTCCACCTTATTTCAGTCCACATTCTACCTGCCGTGTGCCGGCAAACTAGGTCTGCCTTACTTCCAGTTGAGGACCTAGGATCCTCTAGGATTGTCAGTGCTATCAGTATTCTTTGTATAGAACCTAGTCCTAACCTATATTGAAAATATTCCAATGAGATTGTGTGTAATAGGTCTATTTAAGTAATGTCTATTTCGATTTTGACTTGGCCATTTTTTGTTTTCTTTTTTATTAGTCTTAGTCGACAAACATGCATACGGTCCCGTGTTGGTAAGCAGCACCGCAGCCTATAGACGCTCGTATTATCACAAGGATATCTCCAACGCATTATACCACATTACCCATTCATTTCACTGCCTCTATCGCACATCAAATTAGAACGTGAACATTGCTACTTATTTATTTATTGAACTTTTTTGAACAAATATTACATAATGTACAAATGGCAGTTGGCATTATCTCCCAGTCAACCATTATACGAAGCAGCAAAATCATTATAGTAGTGCAGACAATATATACACAAAAAAGACAAACGTTACAAAAACATTTGTATAAATTAACGCAATAAATACATACGATATAAAAATATATATAAAATAACGTACATCAGAAAATAGGGTTACAAAGTTAGAGAAGCAGCATCAGTAAATAAAGTACGGAAAGTCTAGCGGTAGAAATAAGTGAAAATGTGTTTCCAATTCAGACTACCTTTGTATGGACCTACCTCAATTGACTAAATAGTACTTCGCTTGTGTTACAACGGTAACATGTTTGTCCAACAACTGAAATTTAGTTTGTCTTGTACCAACGAACACGCATGCAGATGGTAGAGACCGCGGGCAATCAGCGAGGCCATTTTGTTTATGTAATTACTGTTCTTCGGACGGAGGCCAACTAAATTACTTCACTTTGTTAGTTGATTGCGCGTTTACGTGGGCCGCGGAGGCTACGATGTGGTGAACGCGGCATGCGAACGTTTTCTTCATACTGGCAGTTCCTAATTTCTTTTGAGTCACCATCATCGTACCAGCAATTGGAGGTCCACTGATGGACATAGGCATCATCAAGTCAGTGATTGGAAGTCCACTGATTAATATAGGCCTCCCCAAGAAAGTGGTATATTTGCCAGTAATAACGGGCCTGAATCTTAAGCGCCAAGGTTCGTGTGTTCTATCCCCACCCAGGATAAACATTTATATGATAATATTTGTGTTTGTTCTGTATCTGGGTGTTAAAAAATGCTTTTAACTATTATATTTGTGGTTCCTCCGTTGTCTGGTGTCTGTAACACAAACCGCTTTAAACCTCTTAGTTCGAAGTCAGGTCAATGAATGAGATATACTCGTAGATAGATATTGTCAATAATATTATTATTGCCGCTCTGGGCAAGCGTGTTGGCAATCGCAGAGCAGAGCATTCGCCAAGTGTTATACCGCCATCTGTCGATTCTGACACCTAATCTCAGCCGGGGCGGTACTATTCTACTCAGCCGGTACCTTACGGCTCTTGAGCGCACGTCTTTACAAATGATGAATGAAGTCTCTGCTAACAAACACCCCTGACTTCGATTCTCCACTATACTTAAACTTGTATGTGTATGCGTGTGTATGTGAGTGTGTGTTGATGGAATGGATTTTTTTTGGTAGTATTTATTTATATATATTAAGTTCAATTTCCTCAAACTGTCTCATTATTTGTAATATTTCTTCTCAGTCCAAAGGTTGTCTAGAGAATATCGTTCTATGCGATAATGCCGCCTTCGTACTATTGTTTTATTTTTGGTGTATGTACAATAAATAGTGATTATTAGTTTATATATTTCTCTATAGTGGTAATATTTTATTCACAATAAACATGACAGTGAGTTTATACAAACAGAAATTGTGCCTTTGTTAATAAGGCATGTGCCGGCAAAGAAAAATTTTACTGCCTTCTGTACCAGGTGTCGTAAGAGGTGACTGAGGTACCGGAACCGACAGATGGCGGTATATCCGAATCAGCGCTTTTCAAATACAACAGGTCGACTATGGGCAACATCACCATCGCAAAGTTATGCTCTGCGTTTGCCACGACGCCTGCCCAGCGCGGCAGTTATGGGCAAAAATTTAAATATTAATATATTTAAATATTACCGTATCCAGCAATCCGTACGGCGACGGGCGCAGTGGACTATGTTCGACGCGCGGCTCCGCTCGTAATTAATTTAGCTCGCTCCGCTCGGGCACAAAGTAGTCCACTATGAAAAATCGCGTTAGACCGTTTGCCGTTCCACTGTCCGCGCGTTCGTCCCAGCCGTTTAGGTTAATTGCTGCAAATGGTTTTTAAACATGCTGTATATGAACATTCATGAACAGCCTGTATAACATTATTAACTCGGAGCAAGGGTAGCATTGTTTTTTTTATGATTAATATACATATAAAAAAAATCATAAGATAGCCGTGAGGTACTGGAGAAGTAAAATAGAACCTCTTACTGTACTAAGCGTTGTCAGAGGCAACTAAGGTAACAAAACTGACAGATGGCGTTACATCTATCCGAAAAAGTGTAGCTGAAATGCACAGGGTGGGGATGGACAGCAGCATCCACGTCGTAAAAGCTGCGCTCTGCGATTGCCAACACGCTTGCCCAGCGCGGGAGTTATGGGAAAAATTCCCCTTTTCTCGGGGTGGCTTATATCCAGCAGTGGACTTTCAATAGCTGTAATAATGATAATGATTAATTAATAAGTCACACAACATCTCATGCATTGTGACCTAACTCCAAGATAAACCTCTTAAAGCACTTGTGTCACGGACATCAGACAACAGAGGAATTACAAATACAATACTTAAATACATATATTTAACACCCAGACACAGAACAAACACAAATATCATAGTATAAATATTGGTCCAGAGTGGTCATCGAACCCACGTCCTTTGGCGCACAAAACAGGATCTCAACCATCTACGCCACCGGGCCCGTAACACCCAGACAGGGATAGGATGCCTGTTAGAGACTGCAGTATAAATACCTCAGACTTCTTTAGAATATTATTTAGAAAACAATAATAGAAACAAACCAGTTAAATATTAATACAGTAAATGTATTTAAAATCGACAGAACACTTCTTGCGTAAATACGTAACAAGAAATCCAAAAAATGTATCAAATATACATAAAATAAGTCCTAAGTTTTAGTAAACTTAGACTCATTTCACATTTTTATTATTTTTGTGCACCAAAGGTCGTGGGTTCGCTCCCCACCCAGAGCAAATATTTATTTGTTGAATTTTTGTATTTGACCAGTACCCCCAGGTGTTTTTGATATGTATTGGAGTATTATAATTGTAATACCTATGATGGCTGATATCCGTAACACAAGTGTTCCAAGTAAACTTATTTCAGACTCAGGTCATCGTATGTGGTATCATGTAATGTATTTATTTCATCATCCTCATAGCAGCCGTAAAACATCCAAAGAAAGGGGGAATTTGCCCATAATTGCCGCGCTGGGCAAACATGGTGGCAATCGCAGAACGAAACTGCGCGACGGAAATGCTGCTGCCTATCCCCGTATGGAAGTACAATTACGAGTGAATATACCGCCGACTGGCGATTCCGTTACCTCAGTCGCCTCTTACGACACCTGGTATAGGAAGGGACATTTCAACTCTGCCGGTACCTCATGGAAAATTCATTTATTTATTTAATTTATATTTATGTAGTATATGTGTGATTCCTCTGTTACCTGTTGTCTGATAACCGTAACAGAAGTGTTTGACTCTCTAATCTCAAAGTCAGTTTAATGCATAAAACATTGACGGGCCTGATGGCGCAGTTAGTAGCGCTCCTGTCTTCTGCGCCAAAGTCGTGGGTTCGATCCTTACCCAGGGCACATATTTTTATATGATATTTGTTTGTTCTGTGCCTGGCTGTTAAATATGTAAATATTTGTGTTGTATTTAAGTTGTATATTTGTGATTCTTCTGTTGTCTAATGTCCGTGATATAAGTGCTTTAAGCGACTTACCTCGGAGTCAGGACTTTATTGTGAGAACACATGATTGTTATGTGCCTATTTCGCTTATTCTCTTGTACAGGACTAGCGGTGTTCCGCGGTTTCAACCGCGTAAAGTTCATACCAACTTTGCACGCCCTTAAGGGATCATTTTTGAAGAATATATTTTACACGTGTTTTATGACTTTCAATGAAAAACCTTTACACTAAATTTCATTCGAATAACTTCAAAAAAGCACAAGTTTTATACTAACTTTGCAGACCCGTTTTACCCCATTAGAGGTGAATTTTTAAAAATTATTTTTTCAGTGCTCCTCGAGGTAATTCGAGAAAAAAAACGTGGTAAAATTTCAAGTTTACTAACACGCACGTACTAGACCCTCCGTTCAGTTCCCTCATACCAGCCATTAAACGTCCAAAGTCCACTGCTGGACATAGGCCTCCCCAAAAAAGGGGAAATTTTGCCGCGCTGGGTAAGTGTGTTGGCAACCGCAGAGCGCGGCTTTCGTGGCGGCAAATCTACTGTCCATCCCCACCCTATGCATTTGAAGTGCAGCATCGGATGGATATACTGCCATATGTCGGTTCTGGTACCTTAGTCGCTTTTTACGATACCCAGTACAGGAGGAGGTACTATTCTACTCTGCCAGTACCTCATGGCAAGAATATATATATTCATAGATGTACTAGTTAGAACATGTTGTCATATCCAGACAAATGTATTAACGCTATAGTGTTTTAGTTAAGTTTGAGGGGTTAACATTTAATCTGGTCCGGAGTTGGGACCCACGGACCTCTAAATACATATGGTTTTAATTAACCAACCCGACGCCATGTGTTCCTAACAATAGAAGCTTCATATTTTTTATATCTTAATGAACTTGAAAATAGCCGTGAGGTACCAGCTGAGTCATAAAAGGCGACTAAGGTACTGGAACCGACAAACAACCGGGCTGGAGTGGGCAGCAGCGTTATGTCGCGAAAGCCACGTTCTGCGATTGCCAATACGCTTGTCCAGTGTGGCAAATAAAGACAAACTCCCATGTTTTCAAAATATACTTTTAATAAAAGTTACTTTCATTTCATAAAAAATGGATTTAATTTAGATTTGACTTCATTCAAAGGTACATATAACTATGGGCACCACCCGATGGCGCAGCGGTAGTCGGTAGTAACCATTTCTTAATCGCCACGGTTCCTGGATTCGATTCCTAGAACAGAAATAAGACAAATACATAAGAACATTCATAGATTTCTGTGGCCGGGTACGAAATATATATTTAAGTATTATTGGTATTGCTTTCTGTAATACGTCTGTCATATAAGCTTCTTATGTCGGAGTGGCATCAATGTACGAGATCTGTGAACAAGTCATACATTAGATACGGGTTACTTTGACCATATAGGCTAACTTTGACGATATGCAATTAACCTACAACAAACTAAAAAATATTTAGAGAGTACTTATTTTCATCGTCATATAAACCATAGAAAGTCCGTTTAACTGTGGAATTTCCCATAATATTTCCAATAGGCCTCCCCAAGATAGAGGGATTTTTGCCCATAATTGCCGCGCTGGGCAAGTGTGGTGGCAATCGCAGACCGCAACTTTCGCGGCAGAGATGCTGCTGTCCGTCCCCACCCTGTACATTTGAGCTGTCGCGGATGGATATACCGCCATCTGCCGGTTCGGTTTTGGTACCTCAGTTGCCTCACACGACATCCGATACAGATGGAGGTACTATTCTACCCCACCGGTATCTCACGCAAGCATGACTTTGATTATGAAATGTACCACTATCGATTAACTCTCATAAAATGGTAATTTAATGATTGCGTCATCAACTAGGCTGTTTATGCCGGGAGGGAAGCTTGGTTTAGTACCGATTGCATTAATGTAGTTTGACAGATGGCAGTATATCCACTCAGATACCTTCGGATCATTGTTTACCCCCGCTCAGGATACGACCTTTGATATATTCATCATACCAGCCCTTGTATATCCACTGCTGGATACAGGTCTCCCCAAAAGGGGAGATTTGCCCATAACTGCCGCGCTGGGCAAACGAGTTGGCAATTGCAGAGCGCTACTTTCTCGATGGGGAAGCTGCCTATGCGTTTGAGCTACATTGATTCGAATGGATATACCATCTGTCGGTTCTGGTACCGTAGTCGCCTCTTACAACACCCGATATAGAAGGAGGTACTCTACTCCGCCGGTACCTCATGATAGTCATGACTTTGATCATGAATAGTATTAATTTTATAGCAATTTCATGAAATTATAATTTTACTGGCGGGAGGGCCGTTTGATTTATTGCTGATTGAATTAGTTTAGTTTGCAGACATGTGTTATTATTCATTGCCATTTGTTAGTAATTGAATCAATGTAACTGTTTAATTGATGGCTGGCTTGTGTTTGTTGCTTAATCAAGTCTAATTAACTATTTAATCACATTAGCTATTCATTTGATGAATTGACGGGCTCGAGTGCGCAGCAGGTAGTGATGGTAAGATACCATTAGGTACGCTTAGGGTCGTAGCTTTACCAAGGACAAATATTTAAAATGATTAAAAATTTTTGTTTGTTTTGTGTCTGAGTGTTATTGAAATGTATCTAAGTATTGTATTTATATTCTTCTGTTGTTGCTTAAAGCTACCTATCTTGGAGTCAGATAATATAGAGATGTCGTGTGGAATTCGACTGTCGAATTTATTTTATTACTATTGTTGTATAAGTCGTGAGGTATCTGCAGAGTAATATAGTACCTCTCTTTGTATCAGGTATCGAAGTGGCGACTAATGTACCAGAACCGACAGATGGCGGAGGGCGGGGGTTGGGCAGCAGCATCCATATTGCGAAAGCTCAGCCAGCCAAGCGCGGCAATTATGGGCAAAATTCCCGCTTGGTCTATGTTCAACAGTGGATCCAATGGCTGTTATGATGATGATGATTGTCAATGACGCAACGTTTGTGATATCCTTGTGTTATTACGAGCTTCAATAGATAGTTTACTATGACGCTTCCGGTATGCTTGTCAGACGTATGTTTTGGCCAATTACATTTAAGAATAATAACAAGTGTAAAAAGTACCTTGTGGTACCGGAAAAGTAGTATAGTACTTCCCCTTGTACCAGGTGTCGAAAGAGGTCGTTAGAGACAGATGGCGGTATATCCACTCAGATACCTTCGGATAATTGTCTACCAGCGCTCAGGCGCTCCTCCCCAAAAGGGGAGATTAACCCATAATTGCCGCGCTGGGCAAGCGTGTTAGCCATCGCAGAGCGTAGTTTTTTTGACGTGGATGGTGCTGCCAATCTCTGCCCTGTGCATTTGCGCTACACTGTCTCGGATGGATATACCTATCTGTCGGATGCAGTACCTCAGTCGCCTCTTACGACATCCGGTACAGGCAGAGAGTACCTCTGCCTGCGAGTATCAAGTGCCGTATCAAGTAGGCAGTGTAGAATAGTAATTCTACTCTGCCTTCTTGATACAAAATTTAATCGCAAACTTAAAATTGTCACGCGCAAACAGAACTACGCATTAACTGGCACCGGCCGGGTCGCACGGACCCCCGATAGGGGGCGCGCCGGCGGTTATCATGTCGCAGTATTTATAGGTTGGGCCGTATTAGCCCAGGTGGATAACGTGACTAATGTCGGGACTTTGGGACATTTTTGCACGTCCGCAAAATATTAATCGGGCCAAGGGACAGCGGGCCGCGATCTTTCAACACAGTTTTTTTATTTTATTTATTTTCAATGTCAAAGTCAAATACATCTTCTTTAAATAGGTCTATGATGGGCACTTTCGAACCGTCAAGATAAACAAAAAAGAAAGCTATGAGTATAGATTTGCTTATTATAATTTTACACAAATGACCAATGTTTGACACCTTTAATTTTGACTTTTATTAATTGAATTCGTTCAGGAAGCATCTAATAGATGAAGTAGATCATACAAAAGACGTCTTCATTGCACTTTCACCTATTTCTGCCAAATAGCAGTGTTCGCAAGCTGTGTTTCGGTTTGAACAGTGAGAGAAGTAGTGAATTACTGGATAATGTTACATAATATCTTCAAGTCATAAAGTTGGCAACGCTAGTCATATCATATTACGAGTGTCAGAGGAATCACAAATATATAATTTAAATATGTACATATATTTAACATCCAAACACAAATCAAACACAAATATCATCATGTAAGGTAAATATAATAATTATAAGTATGTATGTTTTTTTGTTATGTTTTTGATGCCAAACTTTTGTATTAGGTTGAGCCTGTAAAGATACTTAAGTTTAATAAATAAAACAATAATCCAGGGTGGAGATAGAGTCCACGACCCTATATACCACTAAGCACAAGTTTAGGATCACTGCCAGTTACGCCATCATATCAGCATTCTTAATTCACGTATCAAATCGCTAACGCTTGTGAATCGCCCCACACGCGTCCGGCCATTAGAGACAGCGAGATTTGTGCCGGTCAGGTTGCCGCCCAGTTTTTAGTTTATCTTCAAAGGGTTAAGTCTTTACCAGATCCATCTTGACCACTATTAACCGTTGCTCGCCGGCGATAACCCCGACATTAAATGGGATGTTTATTTGCATCGGGCGGACGTGGGAGGGTTGGGTCACATTTGAAGATTAAATCCGTGCTGTTGCGCATAATTGTGCAACCCTTCAGTTGGAACTGTTTTCCTTCGAGTCTGTTTATTGCGGAGTTTGTTTGCTGATAGGGAAAATGATTGTGAGTTTAGTTAGCAATTGGCATGTACTCGACGACGTTTCTACTATTTATTTATTTTCTGACTTATGTTTTATATATT
>JACJUM010005602.1:144741-161952 GCA_020976665.1 Heortia vitessoides
AATAGATTATCTTTTTATTAGTCCAGGTGAACAAACAAACATACAGTCCTCAATAGTAGGCGTTACCGCAGTCTATAAACGCTCGTGATATCACTAGCGCGATGCCAACTTTATGACTTGAAGATATTATGAGACATTGCACTGCATCTCTCACCTTTCAATTCGGAACATAGCAATGCAAACACTGCTGTTTGGCGGTAGAAATAGTTGAGAGTGCGGTACCAATGCAGGTGACCGTTGTATTAAGTCCACCTCTAATAAATAAGTAGCAAAAAGGGATTTAAAAAAGAGATACAAGAGACAATCACGGGCGCTAGCAAGATTTATTTTTTTCTCTGGCTTCTCAAGATTTGAGTCCGAGTAGATGTAGTAGATTTGAGACTAATCGCTGGTGTTAACATCGTCGTAATGCTTATACTTTAGTCAGGCACCAAACAGGACACTAAATGTTTTTATGACACTTGGAGACTTTTTCTAACCACATCTAAAAAATAATTTTTTATTCAAGAGTGTTTTACTGTCTCAGTCGGCATCTTATAGTATCTGGGCACCATAGCAGCAATAAAACTTTGCCCATAATTGCCGCGCTGCGTAAGCGTAGTGGCGATCGCATCTAGCGTAGCTTCGCGATGGGAATGCTGCCGTCCATCCACGTACTACATTTGAGCTACGCTGTTTCGAGTGGGTATATCGCCATCTATCGCTTCCGACACCTTAGTCGCTTCTTACGACACCCGGTACAGGAATACGTAATGGCAACCGAGATTAAAAGCTATACTGAATAGTTATGGTGCGAAACATGGTAAAAGTAGAATAGAACGAGTATACATCAGGAAACTGAGGTAATAGCCTGTCGGAAGTATATAAAATTGAAACATTAAAGCATTAACGCAAGAGGGCGAGGATGGGCAGACTCAACCCCGTAGGTAAGCTCCACTCTGTGATTGCCACCACTACTGCCTACCGTGGTAATATTTTTTTTCTCACACATCTTAATTACTTATCATAGAATCAGATCAATCTTTGAGGTTGCTTAAAGCACTTGTGTTACGGACATCAGATAAAAGAGGAATCACAAATATATTACTTAAATACATATATTTAACACCCAGACACAGAACAAATATAAATGTCATAAAAACAATATTTGCCCTAGGGATCGAACCCACGAGGTTTGGCGCACAAGACAGAATTATTACTATCTACGCCATCGGGTCGATAATGCTAAGTACAGATTGCGCTGAAAGAGAATCCAGAGATAATTTTTTTGAGGTCTACCTTCAGCAGCAGAGGTTCTACAATGTTTTGATAATGACATTTGAAACATTTATTTATCAAAAGCATACATCAATATTTTCATTCGATGGCTCGATTAAATAGCAACAAATGAAACGGCAGAGTTCCAGATACACAGCGCCCGACCACCGCACTATTCCGCCATCTTAAACCGTCGGATGGTCGTAATTAATATTGAGCCTCTGGCAATTAATAATAAAACCCCGCCATCGAGCCACCGCTCGACATATTTATTAAGAAACCGATAAATCAGAACTAAACGCCCCCCGAGAGATGACAACGTGACATACATAATTATATCGATAAATATCAATTGTTTTTAGCATTAATGGTTTTTGTCTGGAGGTGCCGGCTGAGTAGAATAGAACACCTCCTATTATACCATCTGCTCCATCGGGCCCGTCAAGTAAAGGAGTACAATCAAGTCGAGAGTCAAGTTCAGGAGAGCTTATTACACAACTTTAATGGAACCAATATTAAGACAAATAAACCATTTCCTTCTGTAATCATCACCACCATAACAGACATTGGAATTCCACTGGTAGACATACGCCAAGAAATGAAGATTTTTCCTTAATTGGGTGCCACTCTCACCTATTTCTACTACCAAATTGAAGTATTCGCATTACTTTGTTCCGGTTTGAAGGGTTAGAGAGGCACTGAAATTACTGGGTACATGTGACGTTGTATCTTCAGCTCACAGAGTTGGTAACATGATATGCTTCTGATGATACGAGCATCTATAGGTTGCTGTCACGTTTACCATCAAGCGGATCGTATGCTAGATTGCTGCTTGCTTTTAAATAAAACAAAATATAACAATTTATTGGGTCGACTATTATTTGATTATGGTTTTAGTCTTATTTATAAGAATGTTAAAAGATAACTGCGCGAGTTATGTAATTAGGAGCCGTATCCCTAGCTAATATTAATAAATTTATATACACATTTTAAACATATTATATAAAATATGATTAAAATAAAGACGAAAAAATTATTACAAACATTTTGAAACATTTACTGTGACCAATGTCAACCTAATCAAGCTATATTTAAACGACTACATTTAATGATAAATTATACAATTACATTGATTGTAGATCATTTATTAAAAAGGTTATATTATATAATTACAATTAAAAGTCGTCGTTTTAATTTATGTTTATTGTCTTTGTTGTACATAGTTTATTAAAATTAATTGGCACTTTGTAAAATATTTTTTTTATGTAACAGAATGGTAAGTAATTAATTCTTAATTAATTTAGACAGGGAGGCACTATATTTTCGAGATACATATTTCTGTTTTATGGCACTTCATCATCATCATCATTATTATCATGATATCAGCCATAAGACGTCCTCTGCTGGACCCTCCCCCAAGTAATTTCGATAGGACCGGTTGTATTAGGCCTGTGTTAAGCGCGAATCAATAAAATTTTAACTCTTGAATCCAATGAAGGCCTGAAGAATCAGGCCTTCGATTTGCTGACGATATTTTAGTCGAGGCAGAATCCGAAGTTCTAAGCACAATGTTGGAAAACCTCAATCGAGTATCTCAGGAGTGCCTTAAGTTGGATAGAGGTAATACACAGTATTTGAAAAAAAGTCTGTAAAATATAGACTGTAAAAAACTATCGACAATTTTGTCGAGCGGCCGTGCGTCATCCCTAGTGAAGACCTACCCCTATTGCAAGGATTTAGTCGGGATATTTCGCTGAAATTACTGGCAATACATCATTGGGATGTTTTTAATAAGCGCTAGTGTTGCCAGCGACTGACAGACCTGCTTTGTTCGCTAGAGAAATGCACTAATAACCTCCCACTTCGGTGTTTGCTGATTTGTAGTTCGTTAATTACGGATAACATTTAAAAATGTTTCGTGGTTCAAGATCTTTTTAGTTTGCATGGTTTGATTAAGCCGTGAGGTATCAACAGAGTAGGTAGTACCTGTCCCTGTTCCAGGTGTCGAGTGAGGCGAGTACGGTACCAGAACCGACAGATGGCGGTATAAGATAACATAATGACCCACATATAGCGATTGCTACCACGCCAGCCTAGCGCGACAATTATAGGAAAAACTGTCTCTTTCTTTGGGAGGCTTAGATCCTAAAGTGGATCTGCAATGGCTGAAATGATGAGTTCACATGACATCTCCTACTATGATCTGACTCCGTGACAAATAGCACAAAGCACTTGTGTTATTGATATCAGGTAAAAGAGGAATGACAAAAACTTAAATACCTATTCAACATTGCAAACACGCTTGCAAGGCGCAGTAATTTTGGGCAAAAACCCCCTTTCTTGGGGAGGCCTATGCTCAGGGACTTATAATGACTGGTGTGATGATAATGGTTCGAATGCACTAAGTTCAGCTTAGAAATTAGGACATTTATAGTGGGCAGAGTACATTTTGTACGAGTATACTTGGCTGGTCTTTATTCATAGAGGCTTCGTTATAGTTAGCGATCATCACGCCACCAACATAGGGCTAAGATATGACGTCACAATAAAATTATTAAAAATTGGAAGCTAGCAATGTGAGGTGTTATGTTAAATCGGCAATCTGCTATACATCTATGTTCAGCGAAGAATATTACTCGTAATTGCGAACAAAGAGAAATTTTCTGCAGTCACGATTTCAGTGGTACTGTCTGTCGAATGTCGGGATTCCTATGTACTTAGATATGAACTTCGGTTGAGATTTTGTGTACATTACTAAGTACTCATATGGCATTGAGTGGTTTCACAACATCTCATACATTGACCTGACTTTATGGTAAGTCGTTTAAAGCACTTGCGTTACTTGCGTTTTTGACCCTTATAAAAGACAAAATCTATTTATTATTTCAAAATATGGATTGTAAGGGTTGAAAGAGGGGGAGGGAAAATTTGTATGGAAGTCTCACTATTTTTAGAGCTAGAAACATGAAACTTATTTTTCAGGCCATTGATTCGATATAAATAAAAATGACATTAAAAGTTTATATAAGTTAAGGTAAAGAGGTATGGTACCCAAAAAAACTATTCCACGCGGACGAAGTCGCAGGCACAGCTAGTCACATATAAAATAGTTAAATACCTATTATAGGCAAAAGTCCTTCTTTCTTGGCGAGGCCTACGTCCACCAGTGGACTTCCAATGGCTAATATGAATTTCGATGAGTTGAGCATATCTATCTTCTATTCCTTTAACACCGCAACTATCAATTATTTAAAGTAATCATTTTGGTACTTTAAAACGACAAGTGATTGCGTGAAAAATTTACCCAATTGCTTTTCATTTTATCGAACTATCTCACGCTAAATGGCGCCCGATGAATTGGCTGAATGCTGAAAGGATTGACAGTCAAATGACAGCAAATGCTGTACTTTAATTGCCTTCCTCCTTTGTCCTATTGTGGCCCATTCGTTGTTGCTACACTAACGTTAATTTGCGGTCTAAAATTTTAATCACACCCTTAAAGCTTTGGGTTAAAGTTGAAAATTGTATGGAGAGCTGTTTCGGAGAAGCATGGGATGTGTGTAGTATTAAAATTTACAATGGAACCGGTCGAAGAGCGGCCGATTATGCAAATTTTCCGTTTGGGACGGTGCATTATGGCTGACGTTTTTAGGGACGCGTAATCAGGCCAAGTTTTACGGCCAATTTGGAAGTATCTTTATTATTTTAAATGGTTATTAAGTTGGGGTTGTGGCCCGGAAGCGGGTTGCACTTTTGCCGATAAGCGAAAAGGTATCGCTCCTTTTCAGGTGCGTTGCCTTCAACCTTTTTACGGTTTTCACCGTCGTTCTCCTCAATAATATTATAAAGTGATCAAGTAACATGTATTTGTTTCTCATGACGATTAGTACAATCGTACCATACGGATTTTTAAAAAATAATCTCTATAATTTATGACGTTGTACATATAATAAAAAATGTTTTGTTTATTATACCAATAATAGGCATTCATCGATCAAATACTGGGGAATGACTGAAAATAACTTACTGACATTTGGGTAACATTTTAATTAAGATGTAAAAAATACTTTTTTTATGATTTACTCAATTAATTTATCATCATATAAGCTGTGGCCCTATTTTACCGAAAGCGTAGAATAGTACCTCCCCCTGTACCAGGTGTCGCAAGAGGCGACTGAGCTATAGAAACTGACAGATAGCTGTACAATACCGCTATACGAAATTGTGCAGCTCAAATGCACAGAGTGCAGCTTTATTAGCTTATGCATTTGAGCTGCACTGTCTTGGAGGGGTATACCGCCATCTGATATTCTGACACCTTACTTGCCTCTTGTGCTCTTACGACACTCGGTACAGAGAGAGATACTATTTTACTCTGACGGCCCCTCACAACCATTGAACTTTCGAATTTAACATGCCAAAATCATCTCATTTACATATATTGTTTAGGCTTTCACTCGCCCGTTACAGGAAAGCACTCTGTCGATAATTAGTTGAGCTTAATGGAAAATGGATTGTAGTATCATGCCTATTCAGTTTCAGATGAACTGTAAACTACAATTTTGATATTACTTCAGGGCAATTAGTATTGGTAAATATTAATTTCAACAAACGTAGAACGTCTGACGTTCACGACGGAAGAAAATAAAACCTTCAGCAAAATTCGGATAATTACTTGAGCATAGATCATCATTTCAGCCATTGGAAGTCCACTGCTGGACATAGGCCTCTCCAAGAAAGGATAATTATCGCGCTGGGCAGGCGTGTTGGTAAGCTCAGAGCGCAGCTTCCGCGACGGAAATGCTACTCATCCCCGCTCTGTGCATTTAAGCTGCACTGTTTCAGGTGGACATACTGCTATCTGTCTGTTCTGGTACCTTAGTCACTTCTGACGGTACCTGGTGCAGTGGGAGGTACTATTGTAGACGTACTATACAACTTTGTCGGCCCGGCAAATAAATGTGAGTATAGCTTATCTTATATATATATTAAAAAAACCTTTATACCTGTTCCATTCTGACAAAGTAATTACTGTTGCGTAGATTCCAAATCAAAGACCAGAATAATTCTCACAAAAGTACAGTACAATATTTTTATGATTATAATATCATTAAAAAAAGCGGAAGTTCGAATAACAAACCCTATACCTATAAAGCGTTTTTTTTAAATAACTAATAATTTATTTTTAAACAATCTTACTTTATTATAGGATATCTAACACTTCTAAAGCCACGAACATTTCCGTGCCAATGTTCCATCCCCTCCTGACATAACTCAATAAAATGACAAAATAAACGATGAAGTATTCCTACGTTTTCCCATAGCATAAAGATGGAGAGGCAAACGAAATGCATTGTATTTTTAACGTATGACTATCAACCATACGTTTCCTATTGAATTTGAGGATATTCGAGTCCCGAAAACCGGAATGCCGAAGATGTTAACAATCTTTACAACTTTTTGACGGGCCTGATGGCGCAGATGGTAGTGATCCTGTCTGGTGCGCCAAAGCTCGCGGGTTCGATCCCGAACCAGGACAAACATTTATGATATATGTGTTTGTTTGTGTTGGTGTTAAATATATGTATTTAAGTAGTATATTTGTAATCTCTTTGTTGTCTGACGTCCGTAACACAAGTGCTTCAAAGGACTTACCACGGGTCAGGTTAATGTATGAGATGTGGGAATTTATTTTATATTACTACTATTTGTGCTTAATACGAGAAAACTTTGTACGATTTTCAAACTAAGGCAAACTCCTAGTATCAAATACTCGCAAGTTTGACAGCTGTCATTCTAATCAAGCTATACTTAAAAACATGTAATAGCAAAGTCACTGTAGAAAGAGTACAGTGAGTCAGGCATCAATTTAAAAGGTAGGAGGTAGAATCCTTAGTAAATCAAGTTTCAGGAGTACTATTACAAACTACGAACTAGCCCCGGTTGTGCACGTTTAAAATTCCTAACGCATTGCCCACCAATTTTATGGTCCCAACGTGATATTTTTAAAGTTTACCTGCTTCTACCGCTCTCCATTTCCGTGGAAATGAAGACATCATAAAATTGCAACGTTTTATATACAAACGGTGCGACTATTTCCATCGTATAATAATATGAAAGTAACTTACAAGTACTGGAGCTATCAAAAAGTTATTAATCTATTATCATATCAGCCATATTGGAAGTCCACTGCTGGACATAGGCCTCCCTGTGATAGGGGTAATTTTGGGAATGGAATGGAAATTTAAAAACGCTGGATAAGCGTGTAGGTTATCAAAGCGCAGCTTACGTGACGGGTATACTGCTGCTCATCCTCGCCCTGCGCATTTGAGCTACACTACTTCGAATGGATATACCGCCATTTATCGTTTCCGGTACCTACGTCGCATCTTACGACACCTGGTACAAAGAAAGCTCTTCAACAAAAGTAGTTCATCGCATACATTTCTAGAGGCAAGTTTTGTCAAAACATGTTCGACACGAGTTTTCAATAATTAATAGGTCAACATATTCCTTTGAACAGCATTATATAACTTTGCGCTCAAGTTTAATTAGCATAATATGAAATTCGAGAATTCAGTCTTTGGATGTTTGTTGTTTGGATTGGATAACGTTGACGGAGCGCCCGGGGGGGGGGGGGGGGGGGGGGGGGGGGGGGGCGCGGGCGGCGCGGGCGGCCGGCCAGCCACGTCACGGTGTAAGACATATCGTCGGCTGCGTTTGCCTTCGAGCCTGTGTGTTTTGGCACAGAGTAGAGCTGCGCAGTCATCTCACTACATCATCACCATATCAATCAGCTGGACAGTAAGCGCGCAACAAAAAGAGAGAAGAGGCAGAGTAGAATACTCATAGTACCTCTCTCTATACCAGGTGCCGTTATGGGTGACTACCAGAACTAACAGATGGCGGTAAATCCATCCAAAATAGTGTAACTCAAATGCAGGGGGTGGGGATGGGCAGCGGCATCCCCGTCGCGAAAGCTGCGCTCTGCGCTTGCCAACACGCTTGATTAGCGTGACAATTATGAGCAAAATTGTTTAAGATTCAGTCAAAGACCACTGCCATTGTCAATGCGAATGTTTGTGAGCCCATGCTCATGGATGGATCATTGTTACTCTTTCATGCTAAAACAGACTTATTTTACTGGATGAAATTTTCTCTAAAATCATTGTTAGCCTGGATGAAGTAACACATAGTCTACTTTTATCTCGAACTCTTTACCTCCTGCAGGATATTTCTGCCTTTTTATTTTTATCTTTGTAACCAGCAAGGATTTTTGCACAGTTTTACTATCACGAAGCTCCATAGAATTAAATTAAGAAAAACAAAAGTTTCTCAGGGAGGTGATACAGTACTCGCAAATAATGTCGCAGAAAAAAGATGTAATGAGCTTACAAACGACCAACTCTAAATATTAAAACAAAATAATATAGTGAGACAAAATGTACTGAACTCAGTAGCTGCAGAGAGCCCATAGGTATTCTTTTGCTATCTTGAAATCGGGTAACATTTCCATATCTACAACAGGTGCACAAACGATATATCTAGAATCGTAGTAACGCGTACGTTGCAAGACCGGTGACCCTAGAATCGATTAAAAAATAAGCCAGAATTAGGTTCAAGCCTCAAGGCCACCATCAAATGCACACATCTAAGCTACATTGTTACACATGACTATACCGCTATCTGTCGGTTTTGGTACGTTAGTCGCCTTTTACAATCTCTGGTACAAGGTACTATTATACTTTGCCGGTACCATTCAGCAATTCAACTTAACGGGAGTGAAACCGCAGGACGCTAGTTGCGTATATAAATCAAAATAACTCCCATACATCACTCAATCCGTGTTAATTTGCACTTGTGTTACATACAAGATAGGAATCACAAATAAACTACTTAGTTACATATATTTATATCCAGTCACTGAACCAATATAAATATTTGTCCTGGGTGGAGATTAAACCCACGACCTGTGGCGCATGAGGCAGGATCATACCACCTGCACAATCGGGCCTGTCGAATGCTGGTTATTTTTAGTCTGTGAGGTCAAAACAGACCTGTAACATATACGTCAAGCTGGACCTAGCCAAAGGGTCCTATTTTACTGGACTAACAGCCCTCCTTCGCCTCCAATGGACATTTTGGGTAACGGTGTGATCGACCACCCAAATAACTATCGCTGGAATATTCGGTTACCCTCAAGTTCTGCGGGTGGAATAATCAATTGTGAACGAAGTTGACTTAAAGGGGTGACTATGAAACATGCATTCAAAGACTAAATTATAATACCTGGAATATACAATGATGGAATAATGTTGAATTTAGTTGGCAGAGTTGAATAGTACCTTACACTGTACCAGGTGTCGTAAGGACTAAGTTAACAGAACTGACAGGTGGCGGTAAATACATTCGAAGTAGTGAAGCTCAAATGCACAGGACGGGTAATGGCAGCAGCATCCCTCTGCAATTGGTAACACGCTTGCCACGGTACATTCAACGTTCCCGATAAAAGTGTAGTACAGACACAGTATAATGGTACCTCCCCCTGCACCAGGTGTCGTAAGAGGCGACTGAGGTACCAGAACCGACAGGTGGCGGTATATCAATCCGAAGCAATAATGCTCAAATGGTTAATCGATAGGCAGCAGCCGTCGCGAAAGCTGCGCTCTGCGATTGCCAACACGGTTGCTCAGCGGGGAAATTATGGGCTATTTTCCCCCATTCTTGAGGAAACCTATGTCCAACATTGGACATTTAATGGTTGACATGATGAATAGGATTTATTTAAACACATTTATAAATAATAAATTCCCACAACATCTCATACATTGACCAGACGTCGTGGTAAAACGCATAAATCACTTTTGTTACGAACGCGAGATAACCAGTCGCAAAATAACGTCAAAAATTCTAAGATATATATATACATATATGTTTAAGAGAATATAATATCCCAGATAGCTGATTACATAAGCAGTAACGTAATCTACGTTTATTTTCCCTTTCCCGTGACTTTCTTTAACTACATACAATACCTATGTCACTTGCTGATAACGTAATTCTATATTTATGATATAGTTTTAAAAATGAAATCAGTAATTTCCGAGTTTATTTGTTTCAAAAGTATAAACACCCCCGTTACATAATTCGCCCCCGCGAGAAAAGTGTCACAGTGCAAAATTAGTCGTTTCGAGAAAATGTAACTTTAATGTTTTTTTTTTGTTCATTTTTTTGTTCATATAATAATTTAATAAAAACTATAATAGTCAGAATGCTGAAATGTCACTTGTAAATAGTTTATTCATTCACTCAATAATGGGCGAATAATTAAAAAAGAAATTGCATTTTTTTACCATTTCATATATCATTTCGTACCAAACATGTGTTGTGACACTTTTCTTGTCGGGAGGCGAATATCTATCTAGATCACAGCGTTACGTAGCGAGCGTATTATAACCTAGTCTATGTTACTCGTTCAAGAACTCGTCTCTTTAATAATGAAATAATTTTAAAATCTGTCACCAGCGTTAAAATGTTAAACGTGAAATATTAAGAAAATATTGTACATGTTCTTCATAATCTTCAATGAAATAGTTTAATACTGAATTTCATTTGAGTACTTGCAAACGCAGTAATGTTTCATACAAACCTTGCTTCCCAGTTTTACCCTCTTATGGGGTTAATTTTCAAAAATCCTTTCTTAGCGCTCCCCTGCATTATAAAAGAAACCCAACCCCTTGTGCAAAATGTGTTAGTTTCTAATCCTTACAGTTAAAGCCCTGCGTTGATATGTCAGTCAATATTTCCTTTTATATATATAGGAATTCTCACTGGATAGGGAGTTACGCGGAAATCGCCAAGTATCGCCAATCGTTTTTATGATCTCAAACACTATAATATATTTGAGAAATAAGCTTACTCTTAAATGCTGGTAATGTCGATGTCGGAACCATAATGTTCCGCAGACGTTGGTCCGATGCATCATGTTGTGTCGAGTTAGCAGTCTGTTTGTTCGTGATATCTCTGAACAAACATTTTACAGAAGTACATAGCGCAAGTATAAAAAAAAGTTTCAAATAGATCTAATAGATCAGGTCGACAATCAAGCACACAGTCCGCACATGATAGTAAGCGTTACTGCAGCCTATAGACGCTTGTAATATTACAAGGACGTCACTTACAAATGCCAACTTTGTGACTTGAAGATATTTTGACACATTATACTGTATTTCCATTGCCTCTCTCACCTTTCAAATTATACCACTGCATTAACAGACAGCTTAGAACGCATAGATTTGGCGGTAAACGACCTTATATTAAATGTTGATGGCAGCTTATATAACATTTGATTATAATGATTGATCAAGTGGAAGTGTATCTGAAATATACTCAACTAGCATCACGCGGTTTCACTCGCGTTAAGTTGTAGCACAAGCCTAGTATTTATGCGCTGCTGTCATTGGTCCGTGATGTTTAAAACCTTTCTCGATAGATATACCGCCACATGTCGGTACTGGGGTACCAGGTATTAATCGCCTTTTACGACACCTGATACAGGGGGCGGTACTATTCTACTCTGCCGGATCCATACGGCTAGGTAAAATAATAACTTTAAAAAGGTCAAAATGACGTTACGATTCTCGTAATAATATATAGCTAATCTACTAGCGCCTCGCAGTCTCACCCACTAACAGCTATTAATTGATGGCGGTTATAAAAATATGCAAGACCTCTTAGATTATTTAAAATTTATTTGAAATTCCTAACTTTCACCAGCATTACCAATAAGCACTTAAACTTTTATATAAGTCGGTAAGATTAAATGAGGTCTTAGATTTTTCAAGACTTAATCTTAGTTTAAAACATCTCCAACTTATCAGAGTCGTTGCCCGAACCACCACTAATTTGAATTATTAATATGAAATTTCGCTCGACTTGCGCGTCGTGTCTCCGTCAACGCCTCAGGTGAACTATTTCTGCTGATTTATAAATGTGTTTACTAGATCAATTACAGCTTTCAACTTAAGAAATACAACAACTTTTTGATTATTATAAAATCTGAATTCAGCTGTGAGATAACTTGGTGTTTCTTGACGGTAGGAGGATTGATAATTGTAGGTCGTTTTTTTACTTATATACGTCACTTTTAAAACTAGTTTTTAGATTGAAACTGGATACCAGTTAGAACTTGTTTTAAATGTTTGCCTTTGTTATTACTAGAATTGACTAATGCCTAAAACGAATATCAGTTACAAAATAATATGTGTAGAGTCAAGTGATGTGACAGGCCCGATTGCGCAGATGGTAGTAATACTACCTTGTGTCTGGGTGTGAAATATATGTATTTAAGTAATTTATATGTGATTCCTCTGTTGTCTGGCGTCTGTAACACAAGTGATTTAAGCGACGGATCAATCAGGTCAGTGTATGAGATGTTGTGGGAATTTATTTATTTAAATAAGTTTGAAAAAGAACTGAGAAGAATTTGTTATTGGGTTAGGTTAGAACTGTAACCACAGTGCGCGAGCCGAGCGAGCGAAGCGGGCGTGGCGGCGGCGGTTGGCGAGTGCCAGCACCGAAAAATAATATATTAACAGTTGAAATATTACAACAGCTCTATGTGACAACTAAATCAATTATTTCAATGGTAAATTCTAGTTTTAATTGGCTATTTCTAGTTTACCCAAAGATATTAAATAAAAACTTAGTTTTAACTAGAAAATCGAGTTCGAACGAAAAATTCATTTTATTATCAACAAACATTATCTTCATTGAAATAAAACCAATTAGCTACGTCTTATAAAATCTATTTATTTCGCTATTAACCTTTTATGTCACCGGTCTTAAGAGTAACAAAGATGATATGTTGAATGAATGAGAGTTGAGAATGTTTGATGTATATAATTATTACTTTATAATAAGTAGATCTTTGTATGAGACAATGGTACTTTACTCTCATCTTATTTCTACCGGTATTCCAACAGTTTTCCCATTGCTGTTTTCCGGTATAAAGAGTAGCAGTGAAATTACTGTGTAATGTGACATAATATAATAATAACTTAATAATAATAACTTTAACAACAAAAGGAAACTTAAATTGAAATACACTTTAATACCTAAGTACCTAAACTAGGTCTAACCTGATCTTATAGGCACCTGTATCTTCAAGTCACAAGGTTGGCAACACGCTAGTGATATCCTTGTGATATTACGAGCGTCTATAGGCTGCTGCGTATGCTTGTATGTCGAAGAAATGGTATAAAAAAATGATACAGTATCAGGAATTTTTTAAATATTTTCTTGCCTCAACCTTGCTACTAGACTCAGTAGCGAGTTTTCACCTGAAGTTTCATAAATGTTGAAATTTTAATAACACTGGTGAGTTGGCCAATATACCGGCTGTTCGGCGACACTTTAGGAGGCTTGTTGTAAAGTGTTGCACGTGGTATGGTCTCACTGACAGCGGGAATGGTATAATCGGTAATAAGTTGTGACAAAGCATTTATAAGTAATTCTGATTTATTTATCCCTACTAATATTATAAATGCGAAAGTAACTCTGTCTGTCTGTCTGTCTGTCTGTCTGTCTGTCTGTTACGCTTTCCCGGTTAAACCTCTCAACCGATTTTGATGAAATCTGGCATAGACAATCTTTAGACCTTAAGAAAGGACATAGGCTATTTTTGAACTCGAAATAAGGGTTGTAAGGGGTTGCAAGGGGGGATGAAAAGTTGTTTGCATGGATCGCTATTTTTAGAGCTAGAAACTTATAACTTATTTTTCAGGCCATTGATTCGATATAAATAAACGTGACATTCAAAGTTTATATAATTTGAAGTAAATAGGTATGGTACCCAAAAAACTATTCCACGCGGACGAAGTCGCGGGCACAGCTAGTTCATTATAAAAACGCCTTCTGGTCTAATAGGTTAGCATATTCTAATCGCTTACAAGACTTCGTCAAACACAATTAGTTATATTTATGTATGACAAACAATTGCTTGGCGGATTAGTAAGTTGAAGTGGCAGTGGGCAGGGCATTTTGTACGCAGAACCTATAGCCGATGGAGTTGTAAGGTTCTGGAATAAAAATAATGTACCGGCAAGCGCAGCGTAGGGCGTCCACCCGCAAGATGGCCAGACAATCTGACTAAAACAGTAGGATCGCGCTGGACACAGGCCGCAAATAATCGGTCCTATTGAAGATAACTTGGAGAGGCCTATGTCCAGTAGTGGACGTCTTTGGCTGATATGATGATGATGAAGATGTTGACTGACAATAATGAACATCTAATATTATCCAAAGACAGTCAAAAGTAAATACATTTATAAAACTAAATCAGATCATATCACGACGTCAAGAAAAGCATGTGCAGTCATTGTCAAAACGTACACTATCAGCGAACAGATGAATGTTATCGTTCTGACTGAGCATGTCCCAATAGATGTAGTTGTTTGTTGCATGCGACCTTGCATTTCTAGAAAGATCGTCTGTTATTCTCGGGTGTCCTACGTAGCGTCTGTGCTAGGTCATTCTAGAACTCTCCAACAGCGTCAGTTCTGCCTTCTCCACTGCCACTTTAACTCATCTTCAAACAAAAGTTGTCTGCGTTGGTACCTCACTCTAGCATATGTCTACCGCTAAATAGCAGTGTTCGCATTGCTGTGTTCCAGTTTGGAGGGTGAGAGGTAGTGAAATAACTGGGTAATGTGACATATTATCTTCAAGTAACATGGTTGCCAACGTGCCTGTGGTGTCCTAGAGATATTACGAGAGTGTGATGGCTGCGGTATATATATAAAAAAAAATGTCGCGCTAAAATTGCATGATAATACTACAAGCATTCTATTCATCGGATATCGTAGACCAGGTTCGCTATAAAACGCACCGCACCCGAATTCTCACGACGGGTTTATTATGTGTCCCCGCGGAGACATCGGCAGTCACCTTCAGTTTTCTTTGAAATTTCCCTCATTTGCCAGCTTTCCTCCGCCCTCCCCCCCCCTCCGGCCCCGCCGCTACCGTTATTAGCTCCCTGATAATGATCCCGCGTTTCCTTTGATATTTACAATTCCGAGCACACTGTACAATTACTTGGCGCCTTTTTATTATTAGATTCATGGAAAAATGCCTATGTTCAAAGAACCTTGTTAGATGTTGACTTACATAGAAGGTGATGTATCGACACATAATAAGAAATAATTAATAGGAATAAATTAGATTCAAGTCGACCATATTTTTTTTCTCTGAGATAAAGAGTATCATATGTCATCATTATCACCACTATCATATCAGCCATAGGACGTCCACTGCTGGACATAGGCCTCTTCAAGTGATTTCCATAGGAAAAGTTGTATGCGGTCTAGTGAGGTTGTAGTGAGATTGTTTGTCCACCCTGCAGGTGGACGCCCTACGTTGCAATTGCGGTACGTGATCTCCATTCTAGAACCTTACGACCCCACTTTTAATCGGTTCTGCGTGCTATGGGCCGTGCCCACTGCCACTTCAACTTACTAATCCGCCGGGCTATGTCGGTAACTTTGGTTCTACGGATCTCGTAATTCCTGATTCAAAAGAGACCCCGAGCGTTGAGGGCAATGTTCGGAGTCTCCGTAGCACGTTAAGTTATTTTGAGTTGATTAATAAAGAATAGTTAAAGACTACTATATAATAATAGTCTACCATCATACCAACCACTATTGTCCACTGTTGGACATAGGCCTCCCCAAGAAAGGAGGTACGTTACCCATAATTTCCGCGCTGGGCAAGCGTGTTGGCAATCGCGGAGCACAGCTTTTGCGACGGGGAAGCTCCTACTCATCCCCGCCCTGTACATTTGAGCTAACTTTTTGCATGGATATACCGCCATCTGTCAGTTCTGGTACCTTAGTCGCCTCTTACGACACCTGGTACAGGGGGAGGTACTATTCTACTTTGCCGGTACCTCACCGCTACATAAATAGTCAAAAGTAGGCCTAATTTATAAACAGCTCTTTTGATCCCGTCGGTCCCGATCGTTTTCATCAATATCATGAGTATAATAGAGTTTAGTACCTACTTCATATTTCTAAATTTATAATAAAAACTAAAATTAATCCATTTATTATTTTGTAATGAACCTACTTGAATAATAAATTTGATTTGATATTTACACATGGTTTCATACATTTTATTTTTTATTTATTTAACTTTATTGCACAAAATGTACAAATGGTGGACTTAATGCCAGGTGGCATTATCTCCCAGTCAACCATTACACGAAACAGAGAATATATATATAGTGGTGCAGACAATATATATAAAATAGATAACCGTGACATACATATTTGTATAAATAAACGCAATAAATGCATACGATATAAAAAATACGTATAGCCGTCACTGTAAAAGAGTTTATCAAAAAAATAAAGTGATGAGAAGGAGTTAAGAGCGAGAGAGTATTAGAAGAACGGAGATTACGTCCGTGAGAGGAAGATAGAAATTGGAATCTGTCCTTTAAGAAAATTGGTGCAGAAGTATTGAAATTAGTATGGTAAGAACTCGAATTTTGCGACGTTCACAAATAGGAAGCCAGCCGAGAAGAGAACAGTAATGGGAAATATGATCGTATTTACGCAAACCGAAAATGGAACGAAGACAGTTGTTTAATAGAAGATCCAATTTATTAAGGAGTTCTTGAGAGATATTAGTACAGCACACGTCACCATAGTCAATTATGGGTAAAACCAAGGATTGAATAAGAAGGGTTTTGGTTTTAGTAGGTCGTATTATAACAAAGTTATGACTAGCGCAATGCTAACCTTGTTATAGTTAAGATTTTTCGTTAAGTTCTTTTTCAAACATAATACTAGATAATCAAATGTATAAGAAAATAATAAATAGATTCCCACAGCATCTCATACATTTAACTTGTTTGACGGACGCCAGACAACAGAAGAATCACAAATATACTAC
>JACJUM010005602.1:162352-178619 GCA_020976665.1 Heortia vitessoides
ATGTATCGACACATAATAAGAAATAATTAATAGGAATAAATTAGATTCAAGTCGACCATATTTTTTTTCTCTGAGATAAAGAGTATCATATGTCATCATTATCACCACTATCATATCAGCCATAGGACGTCCACTGCTGGACATAGGCCTCTTCAAGTGATTTCCATAGGAAAAGTTGTATGCGGTCTAGTGAGGTTGTAGTGAGATTGTCTGTCCACCCTGCAGGTGGACGCCCTACGCTGCAATTGCGGTACGTGATCTCCATTCCAGAACCTTACGACCCCACTTTTAATCGGTTCTGCGTGCTATGGGCCGTGCCCACTGCCACTTCAACTTACTAATCCGCCGGGCTATGTCGGTAACTTTGGTTCTACGGATCTCTTAATTCCTGATTCAAAAGAGACCCCGAGCGTTGAGGGCAATGTTCGGAGTCTCCGTAGCACGTTGAGTTATTTTGAGTTGATTAATAAAGAATAGTTAAAGACAACTATATAATAATAGTCTACCATCATACCAACCACTATTGTCCACTGTTGGACATAGGCCTCCCAAAGAAAGGATGTACGTTACCCATAATTTCCGCGCTGGGCAAGCGTGTTGGCAATCGCGGAGCACAGCTTTTGCGACGGGGAAGCTCCTACTCATCCCCGCCCTGTACATTTGAGCTAACTTTTTGCATGGATATACCGCCATCTGTCAGTTCTGGTACCTTAGTCGCCTCTTACGACACCTGGTACAGGGGGAGGTACTATTCTACTTTGCCGGTACCTCACCGCTACATAAATAGTCAAAAGTAGGCCTAATTTATAAACAGCTCTTTTGATCCCGTCGGTCCCGATCGTTTTCATCAATATCATGAGTATAATAGAGTTTAGTACCTACTTCATATTTCTAAATTTATAATAAAAACTAAAATTAATCCATTTATTATTTTGTAATGAACCTACTTGAATAATAAATTTGATTTGATATTTACACATGGTTTCATACATTTTATTTTTTATTTATTTAACTTTATTGCACAAAATGTACAAATGGTGGACTTAATGCCAGGTGGCATTATCTCCCAGTCAACCATTACACGAAACAGAGAATATATATATAGTGGTGCAGACAATATATATAAAATAGATAACCGTGACATACATATTTGTATAAATAAACGCAATAAATGCATACGATATAAAAAATACGTATAGCCGTCACTGTAAAAGAGTTTATCAAAAAAATAAAGTGATGAGAAGGAGTTAAGAGAGTTAAGAGAGAGTATTAGAAGAACGGAGATTACGTTCGTGAGAGGGAGGTAGGAATTGTAATCTGTCCTTTAAGAAAATTGGTGCGTACTGATCAAAAAGTATTGAAAATAGTATGGAAAGAACTTGAATTTTGCGACGTTCACAAATAGGAAGCCAGCCGAGAAGAGAACGGTAATGGGAAATATGATCGTATTTATGCAAACCGAAAATGGAACGAAGACAGTTGTTTAATAGAAGATCCAATTTATTAAGGAGTTCTTGAGAGATATTAGTACAGCACACGTCACCATAGTCAATTATGGGTAAAACCAAGGATTGAATAAGAAGGGTTTTGGTTTTAGTAGGAAGAAAATATTTTAATCGATAGAGAGCACGAAGCGTTCCAGTAACCTTACTGCTGATTTCATTAACATGTGTATCCCAGGTTAAGGAAGAGTCGATAAATAGGTCAAGATTCTTAACGCATGTGCTGTAGGGCACTACCACGTTATTAAAAATAATTACAGGTACATTTTTTAAACTGGACAATTGCCGTTTGCTGCCCAAGATAATGGCTTGAGTCTTAGACGGGTTCACAGAGACACCAAACTTTTGTGACCAGTTTGTGATGTTGGTCAAATCAGCATTAATCCGAGCACTGGCATTGTCCAGGTCATTGAACTCTACCTGGGTGTATAGTTGAAGTTCATCAGCGTATAGATGATAAGAGCAGCCAATAGATTTGGTGACAAGGTTTATGAAAAGGGAAAATAACAACGGAGAGAGAATGCCACCTTGCGGCACACCAGCATCAATTGTCACCCACTGGGACAAATCATCTCCCAGGCGCACCGCTTGCTGGCGTTCTCGAAGGTAGGATGCGAACCATTCCCGAACCGAATCAGAGACCCCGACGTAAGAGAGAATAGAGAGGAGAACTTCGTGATTGATAGAGTTGAAGGCGTTGGAGAAATCAATCAGGATTAAGACCGTAAGGCGGGAGTATTCCATTAAAACTCTTACATCATCCAGGATATTTAGTAGAGCTGTTGCAGTGCTATGTCCTGTACGAAAACCGGATTGAAAGGGACTTAAAAGGGCGTTTTGTAAGATATGGCTAGAGAGCTGTTTGTGTACAGCTGTCTCGATAATTTTAGAGAGATATGGCAAAATAGAGATGGGACGAAATTGATGGGAAGAAGTAGGGTTAGGTGTTTTAGGAACCGGGATAACATAGGCTTTGCGCCATATACTGGGAAAGGAGCCATGTTGTAGGGAGAAATTGATAATGTGGGTCAATGGTGATACAATAAAGTTAAGTAGGAGAAAGATCACGCGGCGACTCAAATCATCATAGCCAACAGCATTGGATTTGAGACCTGAAATAGTTTTAAAAGTCTCATCTAAGGTTATAGGAGAAAAATTGGACACATTAGCTGTCGGACGTGGCAAGGAAGTGATTAAAGTTATAGTTGACAATTTTACAACGGGATCTAGTGTAACATTGTGTGCGTTAAGCATAAATTATTTATTTATTAAATAACTAGCATCTTGTTTGTATTTGAAAGCCAATTCAGACATGAGATATCCATATATATATAAAGGGTGAAGCTGACTGACTGACTAACTGACATGTCAACGCAGGGCCTAAACTATAAATGCTAGAAACTTGAAATTTCGCCCAAGGGTTCCTTTTATTACGTACGGGAGCAATATAATAGGAATTTCTTAATTCACACACTAAAGGGGTGCAATGCTAGTATGACAGTGTTGTTTTTGAAGTTATTGAATGAAATTCAGCATATAGATTCTTCATTGAAATTCATTAATCACGCGAAAAAAAAATTGTTTAAAAAATCACCCCTTAAGGAGGTAAAATAGGGGTGCAAAATCAATACAAAAGTTCTTTAACTTAACGCAGGTGCTAGTATCGAATACTTGTAAGCTCCGGCATTCGAGTATTTCGTTCATTGATGTATTAGATATCAACACATTGACGGGATTACAGATAACTGGGAGTATTAAAGTACACAATGCAAGATGTACGTTGCAGTGCTGTGTACATCCGCGGGTCTGATTTACTGCGCGACTAATGAGACAATAATCTCAGACGCTGATGTTTGTGGCACATGTTGTGCCGGGACGAGACGCACCGAGCGCACAGATGGATAGAATTCCAATATTCATCGTATCATCCATTGGAAATCCACTGTTGGACGTAGACCACTTCAAGAAAAGGGGAATTTGCCCACAATTAACGCGCTTGGCAAGCGCTTTCAAGATGGGAATGCTGCTGCCCATTCCCGTCCTGTGAATTTTACTTTGGCTTTACCGCCATTTGTCGATTCAGATAACTCAGTCGCCTCTTACGTGCAGGGGGAGGTACTATTCCACTCTTCCGGTACGTTACGGTATTAATAATATTATAGACGCGGAATTTTGTTAGAATGTACGAATGTGTGGGTGTATTTTTGAGACTCTTTCATGCGAAAACTACTTAATTCAAAGATGAAACTACAAAAATATAGCATATGAATTACTGTAACATATAGGCTATATTTTTTGTATGTATATGTCGTTTGTGCTAAAAACGCCTGCCAAATTTTATTAGCAAATCTGCTTATCATCGTGTGTTGGTTGCGATGCAAACAGGAATTGAAGATAAAAAGCTGAACAGTAACGGTTATTTAATCATGATATGTAAAGATATCTCATAGTTTATTTATATTGAGCCAAGTAGACATACAAGCATACAGACCGCTTGATAGCAAGCGTCACCGCAGCTTAGACGTTGGTAATATCACAAGGATATCACTAGCGCATTGAGAGCCGCGTTACTTGAAGATATTATGTAAGATAACTCAGTGATTTCACCATCTCTCTCACCCTTTATGCGAGGGATATACTTATATCTACCTCACCTGACAATGAGGTAACATTGCAGAAGACCTTTTGTATGAGGTCTATCTCATGTATGTATTTTAGGTTATAGGTTTGTTATTTAGCAAGTAAACCTTGGACCCTAATTAAAGAAAAGAGGTCTTTGTATCCACGTCCTGATGATTACGCCTGAATGTAGCTTATCGTAAACAACAAAAATATTTTGACTAATACAATAGCAGAGTAGAATAGTACCTCCATCTCTATCAGGTGCCATAAAAGGCGACTAAGGTACCAGAACCGACAAATGGCGGTATAACCACCCGAATTAGTCGCATCCCCATCGCGATAGCTGCAGTATATAATTACCAACAAGCTTGCCCAGCGCGACAATTATCGGCAATATTCCCCCTTTTTCGGGGAGGTCTATGTCTAGCAGTGGACTTTTATGGCTGATATGATGATGATAAAGAAAGGATGCCTAGCCGTGTAGTTACTTTAATGTAGTTCTTCATGCTCTTAGTACATCCATAGGTTTATCATATCCGAAACGAGTAGTGTCTGAGACAAATAAGCAATAAGCGCAACTAATTGTCGCGACAGTAGCGAGATCGCGCGACACCTGTCTCCCGACAGTCTCGCAACTTGAGACTGGTTCTTAACCATGAGCACATGAGTGAGAAACAGTTTACAGACACTGAGAGTCTGGTGGGAAATTAACTTTGAAATACTGAGGCTTAATTACAATTTTAATATGTTTTAGTACTCCGTGACAGTAAACAGGTTGAGTGGAATTGTAGACATATATTTTAGAACCATTTTCTCTACAAAGTATAAAACAAAGTCACTTTTCACTTCAAACAGTCACGCTGTCTGTATGTTCTTATCGCTGTATGCTTAGATCTGTAAAACTTAGAAATAGATTTTGATGCGGGTTTCTTTTATAGATTGATTCAAGGTGATTGATGCAAATACATGCATAATATAGTAGAAAAACAAGTAAATTAACAATGTATTCACGATTACATTGCAAACGCTGGCAGAACCCGAAGAAAAGATCGAAATAATGTTTTTCAGATTGTACACCATAAAACGGTCAACAAATTAGTCCGTGGTGGTATATGTCTAACACCTCCTCAACAAATGGACTGTTCAACACTGAAAGTATTATATAAAAGGAGAACTTCCGCTAATGTTAGAAACATAAAAATTGGAACAGTTTTTTTATTTCGAAATGCGGACACATACATAAAAAGGATTATAAAAATAAATAATCCTACCGGGAAATAGGGGTTTGTATGGAAAAATCTAATAATTAGCAAAAGCTACGATTAAGATTGAATTGTATGCTTTTAAATGTCGCAATAATCTCAGGAACTGTTGGACCGATTTGAAAAAATCTTTCAGTGTTGGATAGTCCAATTATCAAGGAAGGCTAGTCCGATGTCCCTGTTCTTTACCTGCATCCTTCATTTGAAACGAGTAGACATAAAAACGAACATCACCACATAAACATTAGTCCTGAGTGAGGATCGAACCACGACATTTGGCTCACAAGATAAAGACACTAAGGAAAGCGCCATCCAGGTCGCCGTAATTCCAATTCTAAAATGGAAGGCTTTAGATGAGGCTATAATTTTAGGATTAAAGTAGGTCTTCAAGGTGTGTGTGTCTATGCTCTGGGTGATGTCTCCTCCGTCACAGGTTGAGTTGACTAGTACATAATATCACGTGACGACCAGCTATTCGTGCACCAGGAGCAGTTCAGAGTTATGAAGCTATTAGCAGCGTGCGCTCTGGTTTTATGAACTCTTAACCTGCGCTGCTGGGGGTCCCTACATGGTAGTGGTAGCAGATTAATCTGTACTAATATTTTAAAGCTGAAGAGTTTGTTGGTCTGTTTAAACGTGCTCATCTCGGGAACCGTTGGTCCGATTTGAAAAATTCTTTCTGTGTTGGATAGTCCATTAATCGAGAAAGGATACTAAATCCCCGGCACTGCTAGTGCATCTATATATATATAAAAATGATGCTGCGCAAAACTCAAGCACGGCTTCACTAATTCGGTTTTATTTTTTGTTTTCGAATTTTCGACACGTAAGGAAAGTTTCGATGAAGAGAAAAATAGTGATAGTGTAGCATAATTCAAAATTATGGCGTAAGGTACCGGCTGAGTGAAATAGTACCTCCCTCTGTACTGAATATCGTAAGAGGCGATTAAGGTACCAGAATCTGTCGATAAATGGCGGTAAATCCATCCGACTCAGTGCAGCTGAAATGCACAAGGCGAGGATGCGCAGCAGCATCTCCATCACGAAAACTGCGCTCTGCGATTGCCAACATGGTTGTCCGACGCGGCTGTTATAGGCCAAATTGTCTCGTTCTTGGGGAGGCTTATGTCAAGCAGTGAACCTCTAATGGCTGATATAACGAATTAAAAATTAATCGTTCTCCGTGGCGATTCTATAATTTTCACTTCTCTTAAACGTTTTCTGTCAAACAGATGACGTTAATTGGCAAAGTTAATGAGAAGTTTTAATGAAGCGAACCGTACCTGGACGAAGCCAGGGTTATGGATAATTTTTATATTGTTGTGTTCGTCATTATGAGAAATTATTAAAATGGCAATTTTTCACCATTTTTTTACAGGTTACTCTCTGGTGACTCGTTTAAAGACCCGCCTGGTGCCGGCAGATTAGATCTAAGGGCCTATTTCAGTATTATCTGTATTATAAATCTAGTTCTTTCTATTTTGAAAATATTAATGTTTTGATTTTTGACGATTCGAAAGTATTGGGCCTAAAGACAGACTATAATCTATCTAACTACTCATCGCCAGCAAATTATGGACAGACAGACATGACGAGCCAGACATATAGAAATTATACAGTGGCAAATTTTCCTTTTATATAAGACAGTTTGCAGTTATACAAGTCTACAAGTTGTCTACAAGTAAGGTAAGTACTTGCCTTAGTAAATAGGGATATAATTCATCAAGTCAGATGTTATTTCTAAACTAAGCTCAAAGTGCAAGACGATAGAGGAGTGTTTCATTTTATGACGGGTCTGATGGCGCAAGGGTCGTAGGTTCGATTCCCACCCAGAGCAAATATTTATATAATGATATTCATATTTGTTCTGTTTGATAGATATATGTATTTAAGTAGTATATTTGTGATTCCTCTGTTGTCTGGCGTCCGTAACACATGATTTAAGCAACTTACCACGGAGTCAGGTCAATATATGGGATGTTGTGGGAATTGATTATATAATTATTTCATCATCACACAGCCATAGGACGTCCACTACTGGACATTGGCCCCAAGTGATTTCCAATAAGACCGGTTGTTGCGGCCTGCGTCCAGCGCAATCCTGTGGTTTTTGTCAGATCTTCAGTCCACCTAGGGGGTGGATGTCCTACGCTGCAATTGCCGTTCTCTATTCCAGAAACTAACGGTTCCAACCATCCATCATAATCCATTGGGTTATATCGGTAGTTTTGGGTATTTTCGGACTCTCTCATTCCCAATACGATTCCGTAGCTTGTTTGGGTTATTTTAAGTAAGAGATGATATAAATATAAACAAAACTTATATACAATACAAAACATTATATGATTACACCTGATATATTCGAGTAAAAAAAGTAATAAAATGTGAAAATCTTGCATCGGAGATTCAGAATTAATGTCATCTCCATAATATACCGATTTACTTTATTTATTTACTAACGATATTAACTAACGATACTAACGCCATCTATTATTATACCAAGTGAAACCTCATATTTAGTGGGTGGAACGAGGTGAAAGTAGATAAGAATAATCCGATGTTTTTGCTGGCCGTCCCTACATAGTAGCGTCGTAGAAAAATGAATATTGTTTGCAGTGGTACGCGAGGGTTCGTCACGCGAGCCGCAATCGATATTTCACACGTACTCATCACGACATGCCGTTAGTAGGATCTATGAATCTTTATATATTTTTCTTGTGCCGTATGTAAATGCCGTGAGGTACCGGCAGAGTAGAATAGTACCTCCCTCTGTACCAGGTGTCGTAAGAGGCGACAGATTGCGGTATATCCATCCGCAAACAGTGTAGCTTAAATGCTCAGGTTGAGGATGGGCAGCAACATGCCCGTCGTGAAAACTGCGCTCTGCGATTGTCAACACGCTTGCCAAACGCTTCAATTATGAGCAAAATATATCTAACAGTGTACTTCCAATGGTTGTCGTGAAGACTTTTTTATAGGAAATATTTACTAATTTCGTGCATGTTTGATGATTGGCAGTTATGGGCAGAAGCTGCCCAAAAATGATAACGCTTCTATAGGTATTGTTTAATAGTGGATGTCATCATCATCATCATAACAGTTATTAGTAGTCCATATCAGGACATAGGCCTCCCCAAGAAAGGGTGAATTTGCGTATAATTGACGCACTGGGCAAGCGTGTTGGCAATCGTAGAGCGCGATTTTTGGGACGGGGATACTGCTGCACAACCCTACCCTTAACATTTGAGATACTCTGTTTCGGATGGATACACCGCTATCTGTTGGTTCTGGTATCTTGCGACACCTGGTACAGAGGGAGGTACTAATCTACTCTGTCGGTGTATATAGTGGATGTCCCACGGTTGATCTGATGGTTCTTACCATGAAATAAACGTTGTCAACACGTAAGTACATATATACCGGTTCCATTCCCTCAATCATATAACATTCAGTTCACGTGTCTATGGTATTCATTTTTTGCGTCTCGCTCAAGTTTTACTACCACATTTGTTTCACGACGCAATAACTCCGGGTTTAATTATTAATACGCCGTCGATTCGACCATATGCGTCGCGTCGGGTGTCATGTGACGTGCCGCAATGATTTCTTTATATTTATAACTACATAGACTCGTACGCAGATTTGCGTGGGAACTCCTTGGCGCCTTGTTTTGATACATTACTAGTTTTACCTTATTTTTTTATTAGAATTGTCATTTGTCAGCAACTGCGAGAGGTTGTTGCATCAACCGGTTTGTTGACACACAGACAGTTAGAGAGCTTTGAGATAATTCAAATTAAGTATAATAATGATACATTTCCACATCATCTCATACATTGACCTGATTCCGTGGTAAGTCGCTTGAAGCACTTGTGTTACGGACACCATACAATAAAGGAATCATAAATATACTACTTCAGTACATATATTTAACACCCAGACACAGAACAAACACAAATATTATCATTTATTCCAAAGACCAATCCAAAAGCTCCCCGAAACCATCACCAGATGCCCAGATGCCGATACGAGCCCCCACCATATCTGGCGGGGGCTCGTACCACGCTGCGCTTTTTAGTACGGCACTCGAGAACCTTTCTCCCCCAGTGACAGTAATTGTGAAATAAAATGATTTAACTTACGCTCACCGATTAACAGTGAAGAATTCATAGTCGTTATAAATATAAACAAAACCTGTTGCTAACAGACAGGTGTAACCATAATGATGCTTAATGGACATAATTGCGTTACCTAATTGCGCTTGCGCAAATGGTATCAGGCCATAAATCTCCACGTCAAATTACCCACTTCCAAAATGAAAAAGGTCCCTCACTTTTAGGGATGCGACACAGTACCTTGCGTGTGTATTTAGAAATACTATTTATTATTTCTCGTAACGCGAGTACAAGTACAAACAAGTACCTCCATCTGTACCTGGTGTCGTAGAGGCGACTAAGATACTAAAATCTACAGATGGCGGTGTATCCATCCAAACAGTGTATCCCCGTCGCAAAAGCTGTGCTCTAGGATTGCCAACACACTTGCCCAGCGCGGCAATATGGGCAAAATTTCCACTTTCTTTCCCTCCAGCTGTGGACTTCCAATAGCTGTAATGATGAGTACAAGTTTATTTAAATTATTGCTAATAATTTTATCAGTTCCGTCTGGTCTCCCTTCCCCTGAACTGATGTTGTAAAAGGCGGTCGAAGTACTGGAACCGACAGATGGCGGTGTATCCATCCATCTAAAACATCGTAGCTAAAATTTGGTGGTAAAAAGTGGCGATGGGCAACAGCATCCCCGTCACAAAACTACACAACAAGTGTGATAATTAAGAGCAAAATTCACCTTTTCCTCGAAAGGTCTATATCCAACAGTCCAACGGCTAGTATGAAGATGACGATGTCATCTAGATTTCTAAAAAAAATCTAAACCAGCTGTGCAATAACATGACATGTTACGAGAACCCATCAAATTCAGCCAAAATACATGTAAATAGGTCGACTTTCTTGTGGATTTCATACTTCTGTATCATAATCTCATCAGGTCACAGGCGACGCGCTAGATATATCCCAGCGATGACACGAGCATGGTGACGAAGACTTCACACGGACCGATATCTTGTTTGGATCCCAATTATCACCATCATAGCAGCCTTAGAAAGTCTACTGTTGGACAATTACCTCCTCGAAATGGGGGGTTTTTACCCGTTATTGCCAAGCTGGGTAGGTGTGGTGGCAATCGCAGAGCGTAACGTCGCGATGAGGATGCGGCTGTCCATCGTCTTCTTGTAATATTTAAGATGCCTGCTTCGGATGGATATACCGCCATATATAGTTTCGGTACCTAAGTCGCCTCTTTCGACATCTGGTACAGAGGGAGGATCTATTCTACCCCGCCGGTACCGCTTTAAGGATCCCAATAGTAGAGTAATATTTCAAAGTATCACATTTAGTTATATACGGTACGTAATGAACTAAAAAGAGTTCACACTTGGCCTGTCATCGAGCGATCTTCTGCGAAAACACCAGTCGTCGAGTTCAATACAGGTTTGCTAATTGACAATTGTATAGACATGGAGACTCACCTCGTTGTGATCGCAGATTATTATATTATACATTGATGTTTTATTTTTATTACATATATATCAGATCGACAAACAAGCAAACAGTCCGCGTGATGATAGTAAGCGTCACTGCAGCCTACGCTCGTAATCACAAGGAATCACTAACGCGTTGCCATCTTTGTAACTTGAAGTTGTTATGTCACATTACTCAGTAATTTCACTGCCTCTCTCACCCTTCACACAAACTTTGGAACAAAGCGATACTGTTCGAATTGCTATTTGGCGATAGAAATAGATGAGAGTGAGGTACCAGTGTAGACGACCGTTTTTGAGGTCTATCGTTATTTTACGGCCCTCTTAATTGCTATTAAAATTTTGTACATAAAAATTATTTTAATAGTAGATATAATGAGCCCATAATCACAATGTGCGTTGTTCAACCTAGAATTATGTTTCAGGAAAGGAAACAATTAAAATAAATTAGGAGGTGAATAGTAAATCAAAATTTAAACTGAAAAACTCCCTAAAAACAGGAATTTTGCCCAAAAATTGCCGCATTGGGCAAATGTGTTGGCAATTGCTGATCGTAGCTTTTGCGCTGGGAATGATGTTGCCCATCCCCGCCCGATACAGTGTAACACAAATTTACACTGTATCGGATGTCTCTCTGTATATGTCATCTGCCAGTACTGGTACCTTAATCGCCTTTTAAATATATACCGATGGTATATCCATCAAAAAAATGCAAAACAATGCAGCTTAAAAGTACAGGGCGGAGGTGGCCAGCACCATTATCGTCATGAAAGCTGTGCTCTACGTATGCCAATACGCTTGCCCAGAGCCGGCCATTGTGGGCCAACATCACCCATTTTTGGGGAGGCCTTTGTCCAGCAGTAGACTGCCAATGGCTGGTCTGATGATGCTTGTTACTCAACCTTATCTACTCAAACAGAAAGAAAAGTGTAATATTAGTAAAACATCAATAATGAACTATATCAAATTAAACCAATATTACATTCAATTGGGCCTCGGGCCCCATGACTAGAAGAATTGTGCCGCAAATACCAAGATGGCGCTTCCGTCGATTAAACGACAATGGTAATAAAAAGTTCGCGCAATTAACGCTTCTGTCGGCCATTTAGCCGAGTGTACGAATAACCAGTATGGGGGCGCCATCTCAGCGAAATTCTTATTTTATAAATGCGCGAATGGACAGACGATCTGACTAAAACCGCAGGATCGCGCTGGACACAGGCCGCACACAACCAGTTCTATTGGAGATTACTTAGGGAGGTCTCGGTCCAACAGTAGACATCTTACGCAAATAAGTATGTCTGTTGTATATACAAACCTAGGCCCTTCGTCGCTTTTGCTTGTTGTTTTGAACTCGGAATAATTTAAACATTATAACGCACTGCTTGGACGAGACTTTATCAATTCTTTTTAGGAAAAAATCACCAATTTCTTCTATAAATTAGCAAATAAGTGAGTGGACTGGATTGCTGTTTGCTGTGATATACCGACAGAGTAAAATAGTACCTCCCACTGCACCAGGTGTCGTAAGAGGCGACTAAGCTAAGAAGAACCTACAGATGGCGGTATATCCATCCGAAACAGTGCAGCGCAAATGATCAGGGCGGGAATGGGCAGCAGCATCCGGTGCGAAAACTGCGCTCTGCCATTGCCAAACGCTTGCCCAGCGTAGAAATTATGGGCACGAAACCTCATTTCTTGGTGAGGCCTATGTCTAGTAGTGGACTTCTAATGGCTGGTATGATGATAACGATAGGTTGCTGTGTTATTACGATAAACAAGTGGCTTTGTCTGCATGAAACACCTTAGAAACAATTCTCTTTTATTTCTCATAAATTGTCGTTTATCACAAATCTCACGGAAATAGCACATTTGCTTATGATAAAAAAGACAGCGACCCTCCGTTTTTTTTGCCATACTCCCAACTATATTTACACACAATTTTAAAAATATTGTTAGAGCAGATAGTGTGATGAGGTAACAACCAAAAAAATATTTACGCCTTTACAATTTAGTTGGGGTGATATATTCTTGACCTACCTTTCTTCTTCTAATTAATTCTTACATATTGTAGTTCCCTTGCAAGGTGTCATGTAAAACTGTAATTTATATTGTAATTGGTCGACCATGTTCATGTATTGTGACAAGCAATAAAAATAAACTTGTGTGTGTGCAATTGCGAGCAATGTAAAATTATTGATATTTCCTTTTATAGAGAATACAGACATAGAATTTTAAGTAATTTTGTTCAGTTTCATATCTAATCTAATGTAACGTTCTGTAATCTCTTTCCGCTTTACCGTAACCTCTACGCCCGAATGTGAATTACTTGCAAAAAGGCTGCATTCACTAATTAACTACGCTAAATGCCAAAAAGTGGCGTTGGCAATAATAAAAAAAACATATCCACCACATAATTTAGGAGCTGAACAATAATCTTTTTCGGATAATCAACGACCTTTAGCTTATGCTTTATTTTGAATTTAACGTTTTTAAAGTGATTCTAGTTTTCAGAAACTCCAACCGGATTTTCCCAAAACAATTTATAAAATATTCTCATTCAAAGATTTTCCCATCAACGTCAGGACAACCCCTTGGTAACGGGGAATTAATTAACTCTTGACGGGCCCTTCAAATCACAATAAGAGATTTTAAATTTAATTTGTTGAACGGCGCCTTAATGGGAACAAAAAGTGGATAAACGCTTTTAAGAATTTGAAAAATATTGGAAGTGTTTTGTTAAAGAATATCCGTGACAAAGAGAACGGAGAAAAATTCAATTTATTTCATTTTCTTTATATAAGGTCTACTACATTTAAAAGTTCTACTACATTTTTTTATTTTAGGTGATGCTAATAGACAGGGGGTACCGTAAGTAAGTAATGTCCAGCAGTGGATCTACAATGGCTGGTATGTTGATGATTATCATGAAGAGACAGAGTATGGACTGTTTCGATTTGGCAGGTGAGGTAGCCAGTGAAGCTATACGATACCGCGTACGTTAGCTCCCAGATCATTGTCACAGAAAATATCATCAAGCCTCTTTAAACATCGCAGATTATAAGACAATGAACTCGTTAACAATTCTCTCAATTCTCAAGACAGATTACTGTTGGGCCCAGGGTAGCGTGTCCATCAATCAGCTGATTGTTTACGAGCGAGATTTGTCGCGATCGGGTCATTATCCGGCGCTGGGGCGCGAATAAAATTATACGGCAGACCTCGGGGGACTTTACGAGAGGTGGGGTCCAATGACTCACGATACCATGGGGCCTTGATATCATCACTCTTTTGTTTTGAGGGATACCTTGGTCTAGCATTTGCTTAATTGGAATTTCTATACTATCGATATTTCTATATATATCGATACCAGGTTTTCTAGCGGGAGCTCTTTGTTTCTTGCGATTTTAAGACCCATGTAGATTCAGGAGACCAGAGTTAAAGATTATCGTAAATATATTATAATATTAGATTGAAAATGTGTATAATAGAATAAGTATATTTTCTAATATTTAGTTTTAACCTACAACTACTGCGACTTTTACTTTCAAATCATATTACATTTTAGAGTGGGTTTAAGGAATTAAAATAATAATGTATAGTAAAATGCATTGGTAATAGACTGTAAATATATTATTTTTCTATGATAATAATCCACAATATATTTATCCAGACATTTTCTAACCAACCAAAAGAACCAACACAAATATTTATCTTATAAATATTTACCCTGGGCGGGATTCGAACCCATGACTTAGAGAAAGGATCACTACCATCTGCGCCATCAAATCTGTCAAATTGTTAGAAATGAAAATAGAATCCACGAAACTTATGTTTCAACCGGCGCTCTTAACAACCGTGTTAAACGTCTCATCGAATGGAAACAAACCCTAATGGCGGGACTTCACCACAAAAGCAGAAGGTTTACCGCTAAACTATCAATAAAAGGTATTAAATGATTTTTTATCGTCCCCATATTTCATGGGGTTTACCGCTAATGATATTGTCCCTTCTAATGAATCCACTTGATTTTATTGCGGGTCATTTGTGTAGGCTGTGGGCTTAAAGTATTTGGGTTAACTTTGGTATTGGCAAATTGTCATTTTGTTGAAAAAACGGTAAATTTTTATGCTGTGCAATTAAAAACATTCTAAACTTATACTGACCTAGATTCCAAATATTTTAAATCATATGTATTTTTTATGCTGTAAAGTCGACAAAAAAGCTTACAGTTCGCGTAATAAAAAGATCTATTGACGCTCGTATCATCAAGCGCGTTGTCGTTAGCGCATTGCCAATTTTGAGATTTGAAGATATTGCATCATGACTCATTACCCACTAAGTTCACTGCCTCTTACACCTTAGAAACGCAACAATGCAAACAATAATGTTTGGCGGTAGAAATTGAGGTACTAATACAGACGAACGTTGTATGAGTTCTACTTCTCCTAATGTTTACTCTTGGAAGCGGTTAGACAAAGCGATCATTCCATCGAACTGCACTTGGCCGTTAGCTCACATCATTTTAGAAAACGATGAAGTCGTTTTTCTTAAAAAAAATAAAACTCGTTATTTTTTGTGATATATTGGAATTAAATCAAAACAATCGAAGACGAATGATGAAATTGAAATTACTCTTATTAAGTATTCCTGAAACCATTTAAAATGATCGTAAGTTTTAATTTGCAAATATTGCGCCAAATTATTTTCGGTATCCCACAGGGTAGTAATTTAGGTCCCAACTTATAAATCGTCCAAAACATCCCAGCTAACAACATAGGAGTAGCAGACTTAAAACTAGTCCCGGGTTAAAGTAGTAAGCCTTAATTATGTACAAAGTTAACCATGAAACGCCGGGTCTCGCTGACCCGCCGTGAATTAGCATGCATAATGTATGCGCCCGCGCCACCGGGCTCTTCTTGCCCTGAGGACCGGCAACGGAGGGTTATTAGTGAATGTGGTAATTATGTGGAACTTTTATATTCCAAATTAAGTAATTGAATACGTTTTATAATGAACATTGGCAGTGTCTCATTTATTTATGACGGGCCTGATGGTGCGGGTGGTAGTGATCCTTATTAGTGCGCCAAAGGAGTAAATATTTATATAATTATATTTATTTTTGTTCTGTGTCTGGGTGTTAAATATATGTAGTTAAGTAGTATATTCGTGATTCGTCTGTTGTCTGATGTCCGTAACACAAGTGCTTAGCGAGCGACTTACCACGTAATTAGCTTGATGTATGAGATGTTGTAGGAATTAGTAACATATAATTGATATTT
>JACJUM010005602.1:178719-208486 GCA_020976665.1 Heortia vitessoides
CATATAATTGATATTTATTTTTGTTGCATCTTGGTGTTGTTAGTATGAGTCTAATAAGTATTATATTTGTATATTTTGGAATCCCTCTGTTGTCAGATATTTGTACCAAAAATGTTTTAATTGACCTATCTCGTTAATTCCTATCCGTTGTTAATTCCCTGTCTGATTCCCTGTCATCCATGACTTGGAATGTTTCTACCTATTTATTGATTCTATCTATAATTATCCATGTTACTATATATATATATATATATATATATATATATATATATATTGTTAATGGTATCTTCTGGTAACATCTTGTATTTATTTATACCTCTTAGTGATTATTGTGATATTTGTACCTCTTAGTGATACATGTCTCCGTACTAATAAAAGTCCCTAATTTATTTTTTTTACTACATCACTTATCTGCCCACAGAAGTCCCGTTAAAACCAATTTTGGAGATTAACCGAAATCAACAACCAGATCTTTAAACAAATATTACACTTTTAAACATACTAGTCACTCGTCCGGTTTTGCACAGGTGCAATTAAAATAAAAAGGGTGGTTATGGTTTATGCCTAAGAGATAGACGTATGCCATTGCGGGCATTTTTTGGAGAGCTTTCTAAGGTGTAAAATACTGTAATATATTATTTTGATGTATTTCGTTGGGTTCTGTCAGCGTTTCCAATGTAAGAACAAAAAAATGTACTTATGCAAAAAAAAGTACTGGTTACTTACAACATGGTTACAACATAACATTAAAAAACTTTAAAATTATCTGTGTTTATCTTTATATTTATTTTTATAAAATGCATGTATTATTTGCAAACCTTTTCTTGAACCACTCTATCTATTTAAAACCGCAACCGCTGCGTTTTTGAAAGATCTAAGCGTACATAGACAGACACACAGCGGAATGTGACTTTGTTCCTTTTTTTATGGGGTATCGTTGTAACATGTTAACGATGGCGCAATCAACATTGTCAATTTTTTCCTACCTCTCCTTCCGGTAAAGCGCCACTGCAATGCAGAGCTAATTTTATAAAATGTAAATAAAACAAAACATCAATTAATTGTAACCTAAACCTTGCTATAAATCCATTATGTCTTTAAGTGAAGACCGGGCAAAAATCCTATTAGGTCATATCACTTTTTGTTTAGGAAATTAACAAGACTTTACAACATACTCGTATATCCCACGAGGACATGTTTTTGGAATAATAAGTAGCTTATCTGTTACTCTATACTATCCCTAATACTTATGCCAAGTTTAATGGAGATCTATTCAGCCGATCCGGCATGATAGTGTTACAAACATACAAGCACATCTCCAAGTCCATACACACAAACGTTTGCATATAAAACTATTAGTAGGGATAGCTGGAATAGTAACGATTTATACAATTGTTTGGCCATCACGGAATGCTCCAGCTGCCAACACTCTTTCCCGTTCTAAATATCCAGCAGATGAATTTCTTTCGTTTCCGTTGAAGCAGTAAAAAAGTTTCAGCCTAAACTCCTTTATTGAGTATTTCAAGCTTAATTAATTCCACAGCCCGAGGTGTCGTTAAAACTTTGCAACAGAGCCGGTACACATCATATAGACTCGTTCCACTGTGAGTTACGAGTACAACGTCTTGTAGTTCAGAGAATTCATCAAATATCAATGCAAGAGAAATGCGGGGTCCGCTTTCACACAATTCAATTCTTGTTTTGTCACTGATAACTTTGATGTTATTTCATCTTTAAGTTTTAACGCAATTAAAAAAAAACTACATGTAAAATAAATAAAGATGGCAAAATAAAGTAATAAAATGCAAGCTACACGTATAGGTGGCGTATTAACAGAATTTATTCATCGGCTGTTCGTTAAAATTTCAACGCAGCCGTGCCGACCGCCGGCAACTTGAACAATTAAACAAACTTGGACAAAGAGTCCAGGAAAAAAAGAAAAATAATTGCTATCATTAATGACCGCTCTGGAGGTGTGTGCGAGAAACTTCGGGACAAAGTAAAAAGTTATATAAAGCCGGGAGGGCAACTGTTGAAGTTAAGTATCCAAATGTATACATAAGATGTACTGTAGGGTAATTGTTTGCAATATTTGTATTGTTCAAGCAGAAAACATCGGATGAATTTTCTTCGGTAAATTACTTGGAAAATGTAGTTTGAATTTTGTTACATAACTTGCTCGCTTATATAAAATCAACAGAATTTTGATCAGAATGCCAAGATGGCCGCAATGTTGGGCACAGTTTGCTATTGCATAAAAGAGTTTCTCGAAGACTTTACTTACCTTTGATTTACAGCTAGCGCCTACAAAAATTTGACGGCAAATATTTATTTATGCCTATTCTGGCGATTAAGATTTTGTTGGGGCTATAAATTGCTAGTGTTAAAATAATTCTTCATCTTGTAGTAAGTTTTTTATTGCTTAACAGTATAAATAAATGATGGAGTCATCTGATCAGTTTTCCACCTTGAGTACCTGCAGTAGTACCTCCCACTGCACCAGGTGTCGTAAGAGGCGACTTAGGTACCAAAACCGACAGATGGCGGTATATCCATCCGAAAGAGTGTAGCTCAAGTGTACAGGGCAGGGATGGATAGCAACATCCCCGTCGCGATAGCTGCGCTCTGCGATTGCCGACACGCTGGCCCAGTGCGTAAATTATAAGCATAAAACCTCCTTTCTTGGAGGTGGTTGGAGTTCATTCTTGGAGAGGCCTATGACCAGCAGTGAACTTTTAATGGCTGGGATGACGATGAAGAGTGTTCTGCATTTTTATATGAACCAAATATGTATATGTAGTGCTAAAACAAGATGACAATATTTGTTGTAATTAAGTTATTATGTAATGTATGTACATACGTTGATAAAATTTATAGATATTAGACGCCAATATTGTTTCTATTCTATTTAATTTTTAACTAAATGTTTTAAGCGACTTACTTCCTATCTATGTGTCCTAATTTAAAATTAGCCCATATTTGCCATGCTGGGTAGGCGTTTTGGTAATCCCAGAGCATAGCTTCGCGACGGGAATTCTGCTGCCGATACCCGCCTTGCGTTTTTTTAATAATTGTTTTAGATAGGTATACCGCCATCTGTAAGTTTCTTCATCTTCATTTGCCTCTAACGTCACTTGAAACAAAGGGTACTATTTTACTACAAAATAAATTAAATAATTATCTACAAAAACGGTTGGGTATCTTCAAGATATATGTAACGCGGACCTCAGATTGACTAGCGCTGACTTCAATTCACCGCACCATATCCTCAGCAAATATTTGCAACTATCAAATTCAACACTCATTATTTTCCGTTCGAATTTGTTATTCCGACAGAAATGATGTCGAGAAGTTGTGGGGATATTTGAACTTATTTTATTATATTATTTGTAATATAAAATCGTCTGCATTGATACCTACTCTCACCTATTTCTCCCGCCAAATAGCAATGTTCGTATTGGTATGTTCCGATTTGAAGGGTGAGAGAAGCAGTTACATTACTGGATAATATGACAATATCTTTAAGTCACAAGTCTGGCACTGCGCATTAGTGATGCCCTTGTGATATTACGAGCGTCTTTATATACGCGAACTGTATACTAGTTTGTCGACCAAGTCTATTAAAAAATAAATCACAAGTGTCCTGAGCACGGGCTCTTTTACTTATTTTTATTTGGTATCCCGGCTATTAATCAGCTTTAACGCGCGTCTTCCTGCGCCTAATGACTTGGCTGTAATGACGGCTCTAGCGATCACCATAACACGATTCATGATGTACCTCCATCGATTTTGGCAGCAATTATTTATGTTGGGTATGGCAGACGAAGCACGCGAATAGAAAAAATGCTGTTGAAATAAGAGCATTTCTATGTATGGTGTGAGTTTGAGAGATAGATTTAATAATAATAATAATAACTTTATTCAACAACAAAAGGTAACTTAGGTCTAGCCTGTTCTTATAGGCACCTATTATTAGATTAAAGAATAATGTGATGAAAGATCGATCTGGTGTGAATGATGATGAGGTGAGAATGGTTGTTGTTTAAATGGTTTGGACATGCAGATAAAATAGATTTAAGACAATGTAGTAAATGTGAGAGTCGGTATAGGACTACCGGGGCGAACGTATCCCAACCAGGGACAAAGAAGGGCCAGGTCAGAAGTGCCAAAAATAAACGAGCGTGTATGAAAAAATTTTGCGCGTGAGGGAAGCGAGAGAGGTATGCCAAGATCGTAACAAGTGGAGATCCATAGTCTCTGTCTACCTTAATAAGACACATGCGTGAAGTATCTATGTATATGTAACATGTTTTAAATATAAAATGTAGTATTTAAATTAATATAAAATATATATTCATTTAAGTTCAGATTCGTTTGCCAGAGAATAGCTAAACATAGTCCCGACTTTCGCAGAAATATCTCATCGACGAGCAAACATATCAATGGAGTGATTCTGTGAAAATTTCCTTTGAGATACAGTGTACGAAAAATAGAAATATTTCTTATGAAATTACTTAAGTGATACCGCGAGTGCATCCGGGGAGTACACATTTTTGGTTATTGTGTACAATCCAGCTGTGTGTTTAAGTGGCATCGATCAAACTGTGTTTTGTGTATTTTACGCAAGAAGATTCTAAACAACGACCTTTCTCGTCAAATTAGATATGTGACCTACTCTTCTATGAAGAAAATTTAAGAAAAAGCAGCTTTCCCATTGCTTTACCTAGGCCTCCTTAATAGACTCGTAGTGGCCATCGCAGAGCAAAGCTTCGCAACTAAAGTGCTGCTGCCCACCCCCGCCCTGTTAAATTTGAGGTACGATCAAAGTTTTGAGAATAGTTCTCGTTTATATTGAAAATAATTTAGAGCTTTAATTGTTTACGTGATGTATTTCTTTTATTAGACCAGATCGACAAACAAGCATACAGTCCGCGCTATAGAAAGCGTCACAGCAGCCTATAGACGCTCGTAATACTACATTTGTGACTCGAAGATATTATCTCACATTACCCAGTAATTTCACTGCCTCTCTCACCCTTCAAACTGGAACACAGCAATTAGAACACTGCTATTTGGCGGAAGAAATAGCTAGGATTGAGGCAATTTGTGAGCATTATCAAATATTACTTCAATATTTAAAAAAAATACTGCACGTCCCCCTGCAATGAATGGAAAAGATGCGGGCTCGAGTCCAGCCTGACAGCTAGGATTTAGGCATTCTCTTTGCATTAAACCTCTTAAAATATTTGATTTAATTCTTTAAAGTTAATTAAAACATAGATTAGATTACGTAGTTTATTTTAAAGTCTATTTATTTTACAGGTTTTAATATAACCACATGCCGAATTCGTCCGTCATCATCATTAACATACGAGTACTATCAGACAGACGAACTTTCGCGTTTATACCTATATACGGAATTTGGGAGATCCTGTAGGAAGCAGTACAACGTGAAGTTTCCACAGACAAAGTCAGGAGTGGAGCGCTAGTGAAATTATTAGCATTAAATATTCAACATCAAGAAGCTTCCCCGGCAAAGTGGAAACTTCGCATTCCAGTAATATTATAACAGAAGTTGTTTCGTTCTAACAATAATTTAATCAAGTAAAGACACTCAGTTTGGAAATACCTTTCGGATAATATCCATTCTAAAATGAGATGGGAACATTTCGATGCTAATGACCTTAACTTCAATAATCATTTAGGTTATTATACAATATGCAGGTCTATCTTGGGGACCTGATAGCGCAAATGTTAGTGACCATTATCTTAAGCACCAAGGGTTCGATTTTCACGCAAAAAAAAATATTTCTATGATGATATTTATGTTTGTTCTGTGTCTGGGTGTTAAATATATGTGTTTAAGTAGTATATTTACGATTGTGCCTACTGGTAATTACTCACAATACCAGTCTACGTAAATATTACATCGCTTTATTTGCACATGGCTCCACTTCTAATTTAAATTGTTATCAAAACATTATTTCTTTTTTGGACTGAGTAACCTAAAAAATATTATTGAGAATTGTTCATGATTTTTCTGTTAGTCTGACACAATCCAACCTCTGTACCTAATAGTATTAAATATTCTGCCAATATAACTTGAGAACTAATTAGTGTATAATTTAGCTACCAAAGAAACCTCACACTCTGAACGCAAGATAACGCAGCGAAAAGATAACTCTGTTGTCTGGCGTCCGTAACCCAAGTGAGTTAAGCGACTTACCACTGAGTCAGGTCAATGTATGAAATGTTGTAGAAAATTTTTATTATTAATTTCATTTGAATTAAATTTACTTAACATTAAACAATTTATCTTTTCCTGTGCTTATTGTCTTCTCTAACTTTTTCTTTTTCAGTAACGATTTTTTGTCTTTGAGTGATATTATAGTTTACTGTGTTTATTAAAAGTTTTTGATTCGTTTTTTATATATCATCTTTTCATCATCATTACAGCATTCAGAAGTCCACTACCGGACATAGGGGGGTCCACTGCTGCTCCCCAAGAAAGGGGAAATTTGGGCCATAACTACCGCGCTGGGCAAGAGTTGGCCAATCCTAGAGCGCAGCTTTCGCGATGGGGATACTACTGCCCACCTCTACCCTCTTCATTTGATTTTAGTTGCCTATTACGACACCTGGTACAGAGGGAGGTACTATTCTACTCTGCCGGTACCTCACGGATATCATATTTTAGATATACCAATAAATAAAAATAGATATATCAAGTTTTATTTTATACAAATATCTTTAATAATGTATCACTTTATATATGTTTTTTATTTATATTATTATACATATATAAAATTTTAGATTATAAAATTATAATATTCTTATATGTAAACACATAGCCTTTTAAAAAGTAACCATTAATTAGTAAAACATATATTATTGCGTATCAAAGCGCCCGAGGGCGCGGCCATTTTGATTTGTCGAATGTCCCTTAATCACACGCTGCGCGGACCGATACGAGTAATAAGTGAAAAGTGGCGGGAACTGCGAGCGATCAGCGATCAATTTAATGGCAATAAGTCAGGGGCTGCTGACGCGGTCTCACTTGCCGCCGATAAACTTCTTTTGACCGCACGATTCAGATACGACCCGATTGTCGTGTCACATATATAACGATCTAAAAAGTGTTACGCATTCATACATTAAAGGCAAAAACACATTATTAAAACGCGACGCGACCCAATAAATCGCGATACGTGTTGAGTCAAATCAAATGTATTGTTTTCTATAGACCAGAATGACACTATGAACACTCGACGCGACCCCATGCGCGCCCACGCTTCCAAGGCGTCGCGTCGTAAAAGATATCTTTCATTGTCTTGAAGTAAGTTTGGATACAGAGTATGATATTCAACACATATTCTTCTTTTTTGATCTATTTTATGTACCCAGTAACGCCTAATTATCTTTTTCTTAAGTCGTTTAAGTATTTTGATACTTAAACGACTTAAGAAAAAGAAATTATGTACCCAAAATTTGCATCCAATCTTTATCAAAGTCTTCACCTGACTCGTTATTTATTAAATCCATAGTACATAACTATACACGTCCACTGCTTTTACCTAACTGTATTCAGAAATTGCTAGTGTGTTGTGGCGTCGCGTGCACATGCACGGTGCATATCCAGTGTCGATTGGTCGCGTCGCGTTTTAATAATGTGTTTTCGCCTTTAATGTATGAATGCGTAACACTTTTATAGATCGTTACATATAGGCAGAAGCCTTAACTCATACGATTAATCACACTATTAACCGATTTAGTATTTTCTGTGCACATTGTCGGAGGCACAATTTTTTATATATATAAAAAATTGTCGCTGTGTTTGTCTAGGATAAACTTCTAAACTACTGAACCGATTTTAATAATTTTCGTCTTCTGTGTAAAGTTGATTAAACTTGAGAGAAGGATAGTTTATATCTCTCTCTATCCATGCATATGTCTATCACTTATAGAGAGATAAATATATGTGTGTACTGAGGATAATACTGTGGTACATTATTTTGATCTTTCTGGTCGGCTATAGCCAGCGTTTGCAATGTAATCACAAATAAATAGTTTATTTACTTAATCTCATTAAAAAACTCAACAATTACCAGAGCTTTTCGACTTAAGTATTATACATATAAACATTTCTCTTGAATTAATCTTATATTTTTAAAAAGCACTATTATCTATTTCAAATACTGCATCTAATTCTGTTTAAAAACCTCAGCGTACAAAGGGAGAAATAGAAAAAGCGGGTAGTGACTTATAATAATATACTATATAGTTATAGTGATTCCCCATGTACCAGGTATCGTCAGAGGCGATTGTGGTACTGGAACCGACAGATCGCGGTATATCTATCCGAAGCGGTATAACTCAAATACAACATAGCAGCTTTCCCTTTGCAAAGCTACGCTCTGCACTTGCCACCACGCTTGCCCAGCGCGGCAACTATTGGCAAATTCCCCTTTCTTGGGGTAGATTATGTCTAACATTGAACGTTTTTCGGCTGCGATAATGATGATGATGATGATAAACGCTGATAGGTCAGCTAATAGTATATACGTTATCATGTTGACTGAGCTTTATTACTGTAAAGTTTGAATGAAATCCATTCAGTAGTTTTCGCACAAAAAAGTAATGACATTTTATTCACAACATCTGATACATTGACGTGCTTCCGTGATAAGTCGCTTAAAGCACTTGTGTTGAGAACCTCAGACATATATTATATAAAAATTGTCCTGAGTGTTTGGCGCACAAGACTACCATCTGTGCCATCGGGCCCGTCGTCCTTTAATATATATATATATCCTATAATATGCTAAAATAAATAAATTCCCAAAACATCTCATACATTGACCTTACTTCGTAGTAAGTCGCTTAAAGCACTTGTCAGAAATATACTACTTAAATATACATATTTAACACTCAGACACAGAACAAACACAAATACAATCATATAAATATTTGTCCGGGTTGGGAATAGAACCCACCACCTTTGCACATATAATAGGATCACTACCATCAGTGCCATCAGGCCCGTCATATATACATACCTGCATATACATCTCTAGTGGAATATGTCCCCACAGAAAAACCCGGACGTGATCGTACGCAGTAAATGCGACCGGTCAGCGTGCCGCGTCAGCGTTTCTTTAACAAGAGCCTGTTTATTTTTACAGCCACCCCGCTAACGTATGTACCGGCATTTTCACCGCCTCGACGGATACAATGTGCCTTTAGATTCATTCATTCATTCATCATTCACTGTGTGCTGTTAATCGCGCGTGGCTTTCCTAAATAATATTAAATGGAAGTATTGAAATTATTTACTTTATAAATAAACATAACATTATGTACACACCTTTATCAGTAGTCGTAAGGGGCGACTAAGGTACCAGAACCGACAGATGACGGTATACCTATTCCTTAGCTCAAATGCTAGGGGTGGGAATGGGCACCAGTATTTACATTGCGAAAGCTGCGTTCTGCGATCGCCAACACGATTGCCCAGCGTGGCAATTATGGGCAAAAGTCCCTCTTTCTTGACTAGGCCTATTCGATTCAGATACGACCCGAACCGTCTAGAAGAGGACGTCTTCCGGGTGATATAATGATTATGATACCAGGTCGACAAACAAGCATACAGTCTGTATAATAGTTAGCGTCAGCGCAGCCTATAGACGCTCGTAATATCACAAGGACTGGATATCACTAGCGCATTGCCAACCTGTAACTTGAAGATATTTTGTTATGCTACCAATTAATTTCACTGTCTCTCTCATCCTTGAAACGGGAACATAGCAATGCGATTTCCAATAGGAAAGATTGTATGCAGCCATATATATATGCCCGACTGAGTAATTTGATTTTATCCATACATTACATTTGCTCTGTGTCTGGGCCTTAAATGTATGTATTTAAGTAGTATATTTGTGATCCATCTGTTGTCAGGTGACCGTAACACAAGTGCTTTAAACTACTTATCACATAATCAGGTCAATATATGAGATGTCGTGGGAATTTATTTGTTATTTTTATTTAATAATAAATAAATAAACTTTAAATCAAATAAGAATAAGTAACATAATGTAACATACATGAAAGTCCACGCACACAAGCACACACATTCATAGAATGTCTCCTCAAAAAAGTACCACAACAAAGGTGTTCCTAGTTAACAGTTCCCGGAGCCCGTTATCGGGAAACTTCGTGCCCGGGACAGATCCGAAATTCCCATCTAGATATGTACCCGCGGAAATTGATAAAGTTTCCGCCGACTAAGGAATTATTGAAGTTTCTTGTGCACAACAAAATTCAATAAGTGACTGTCACTGATTTGGTGCCCGGTGTAAGTTCTGCACTGTCAGTTTGAGCGGCGAGCGGCGAGCGGGGAGCGGGGAGCGGCGAGCGGGGAGCGGAGAGCGGGGAGCGGGGAGCGGGGGGCTGGGAGCGGGGCGCGATCGTTTACTTTTAGTTCATAAGTGATTATGAACTAAAAGTAAACAATCGATATAGTATAAAACAAAGTTGATTTCTACTGTCTATCCCTATGTATGATTAGATCTTTGACACTACGCTACTGATTTGTTGCGGTATTTAATAGATAGAATAAATTAATAGGCAGGATTATATGCACTTGTATAATACATGCAGATACTTTGTTTGGTTGTTCAAACCATGAAATACCGGCAGAGTAGAATTGTACCTCCCCCTTCACCAGGAAGGTATCGGAACCAGCTGATGGCGGTATATCCATTCGAAACATGTAGCTTAAATGCACAGGACGGGGATGGGCAGCAGCATCCCCGTCACGGATGTTGCGCTCTGCAATTGTCAACACGATTGCCTAGCGTGGCAATTATGGGCGAAATTCCCCCTTTCTCCGGGAGGCCTACGTCCAAAAGTGGACTCCAATGGTTGATATAATGATACTTTGTTTTGTAACTTGGTAGGAGGACCCTGACAGCTGTATCACAGTTATTACTACCGCATCTGTTAATGTAAACCTCTTTGTAGTTGAACGTCTTCATCAACAACATTTTAAGAATAAAACGATCATTTGGACCTAGATTTCGAATTAATATATTATTGTTAAAAAAATATATGTATATAGTAAAGAAACAATGATAATTTTAAAGTTATCCGATGTGATAAATAAACACATTTTCTTAGGATTACATTGCAAACTTTGTCTGAACCCTACGAGATAAACAACTAATGTACGAATACTAGTATTGTTGTAGACCTAAGATAAATATAACATTTAGCGTAAAGGAGATATAGGCAAAAAAATGTTTATATTCATTTCTGACTTTTGTTAATAGTTTCAAGTCAAAGTGGATTAAATTTCAATAATATTTCTTAAAAACAGCTTTATATATATCATTATTAAAAAATTTTGCTTTTCAAATAATAAAGTTACAACGAATTAATTGTTTTTTATTTTCCTTATTGTTCTTCCTGTAAACCTGCACATTATCTCTTACGATAATTGAATTTATGACTGCCGATATGTCTATTTATTAGTGATAAGCCACATTAACCATTTTTTATCAACATGTACTCGTACGAAGGAAGTATAAAATGAAATAACCAATGAACAAAGAATATAATTACTAAAAAAACATTCTAGTTCTATTAACTATACCTAACCTCCTTTTTTTTAATTATTCGGTTAAAAAAATATGTTTGGCCTTGGGGTAAAGGGAGATTGGCATATAACCTAGTACTAGTTGTCGTTTGTGGTCATTCATTTAAGGTAGAGTAGCTTTCAATGCTTTGACAGGCATATTCCATAATTACTACGCCCGGTCACCATCCCCTAGGTTACCCCTCGAGTTTTTAGAATGGTGATGATGAGACATCACAATTTTGATTATTAGTGCTGTAATATATTGTTCTAAAACAGACATATGGTAGTGAATGTTGGGTATGGCAGAAGAAGCAGACGAGTAGAATAAAAGCTATTGAAAGAGCACTTCCAAGTATGTATGGTGAGTTTGAGAGAAAAATTAAAGATGATGTTGTGACAACAACACAGAAAAGAGTGTTCAAATGGTTTGGACATGTAGAAGGGATGGATGAAAATAGAATGACTACATAAATATGTAAAGAGGAAAGGAATGACAGGATTAGTAAAGGACGATCGAGGTGAACATATTAACCAGGTAGAAGAGGTATTAAAGAAGGGCCAGGTTAGAAGTATCAAGAATAAACAAGCGTGTAAGAATAGACTAATGCGGGAAAAGGAAGCGGGAGAAGTTTGCCAAGATCGTATCAAGTGGAAATCTGTCAGTCTCTACTTACCTCGATAGGACGCAGGCGTGATGTATGTATGTATATAGTTAGTCTTATACCTATGTTACAACTCATTTTTATCACAATGACTTGTCTTGAAACAGCATGATATAGCAATTTAGTGGAACAATTGCATTAAAACAAATATCATAATTCTGAACAGCAGCGGTGTACCTGCGTTAGTGGTAGATCTCATAAAAACTTTCACTTATTTCTACCGCCAAACAGCAATGTTCGCATTGTTGGCCTGGTTTGAAGTGTGAGAGAGGTGTGAGATTACTGGTTAATGTGACATAACCTCTTGAAGTAACAAGACTGACAACGCTAGTGTGTGATCGGATATACCGCCATCTGTCGGTTCTGGTAGCTCAGTCGCCTCTTATGACACCTGCTCCAGAGAAAGGTAGTACTCTGCCGGTACCACACAGCACACATATATATGTAATATTATCTTAATAAATTATAGCTCCGTACAAACATAACAAAAGATGTTCGTTTTTTTGTACGTTGGTACATTGATTTGACGTTTAGGTACATAGTAACAAGGACGTAGATTTTTCGTGTCTTGGAAAAGCTAGCTTTAACTCAACAAAAGTACTTTTTATCTTTATACTATTTTTTTTTTGACGTTTCGTTTAACTTGCTGCAACTATTTTAAAATCGTGTAACCGATATATTAACTGCGTTTTGATGCCTTTAAAAACTACCTTTTTTTATAGGTAATGTTAAAAAAGTCGTTTTAGCCTAATTAACTGTTACAATATTAAATGTATCTGTTTCTAACTTAGACCCGCCGATAGCTTACTTGTTAAAGGTGATGGTTATTTTTTTCTATTCGTTATATTTCAAACTCCGCTTTACATGGAAACGAAAAATGAAGAACTCACTAAGGGTTTTGTACCTATTTGTATGTAATGGTGAAACTTTTCAAAAAACCTTCAAAAAAAACTTTTCACGCAACAGGATCATTACCATCAGCGCCATCGGGGTCGTCGAATTGAAAAATCAATGAATGGGGTCCTAACATACAGAAATAATGTTCTGAATATGTATATACAACGTGACATTAAAATTTTTTCTCGGTATTCGCAGAGTAGAATAGAGGTACTAATGTACTCTGCAAGCACCCTACGTCAACCTGGGGGGTAAGAGGTGTTCTAAAAGGCGACTAACGTACCGGAACCGACAGAAAGCGGTACATCCAAAATAGCACAACATAAATACTACAAGGTGGGGATGGAAAGCAGCATCCTCGTTGCGAAGTTGTGCTCTGCGACTGCTACCACGCCCAATCAGCGCGGCAATTATGGGCAATAACTCCCAAATCTCTGAGAGGCCTATGTCAAACTGCTGTATCGACATTCCGCTGTCATCCATTTCAAGCAGCACCCACTGTAATCTCATACCCTTGGATACACTTACAGGCATTCATTATTTTATCAAAAGATACATCAAGATATATTCCGTGGAAATTATTTGTTTACCCCCTAAGGGCTGCGGTTGCATTATGCCTAAACACGCTCCACCCTTCTCCCTTCGAATCATGAATATATGTATTAACTGCAGTATTTATTATAAATACATACTGTTTCTGCCTATTTAGATTCAGTGGTTGAGTGGATTATTTTAACATATTTATCAGGTACCTTCCTGTTTTTACAATCATAAATGCGTTGCGGTAGTGAGTTGGCTGAGTAGAATAGCATTTCCTTCTGTACTAGTTTTTGTAGGGTGCAATTGAGAGGCTGGAACCGACAGATGGCGGTATATTCATCCTATCTGGCGTAGCTTGAAACGGTAGGGCGAGGAGGATGGCGAAGATCGTCTGCATTGATACTTCACTCATATTTATTTTTACCGCCAAAAAGCAGTGTACGCATTGTTGTATTCTTGTGTGAAGGGTGAAAGAGGATGTGAAATGTAACATAACATCTTCAAGTCATAAGGTTTACAATGCGTTAGTGATATTCGTGAGATTATACGAATGTATTTAGGCTGTGGTGACGCTTACTATCATGCCGACCGAAAGCTTGACTGTCAGCTTAGTCAAAACGCATTCTCGTCGCGAAGTTACGCTCTGCAACGACACCACATCTGTCCAACGTGGTAATTAAAGGTAAATACCCCCTAATAAATCCAAAAGCGTTTGTACGGCGATGTTATGGTGTTTATTAATTTAACTAACATATCTTGTTAGTTGTACACATTAGATTAATTAGCACTAGGTAACGCGCGACTGTGCGGAAAATTTTAAACTAAGAAATATATATTTTACATATATAGCAAATAAAATATTGCATACAATTTTTTAATTAGTCAAATGCATAGTTTAATTGACAAAATAAATTATTTTATTTTATTTAGAACAGGACACGTAAATATACATTTTTGTAAGTTTACAAGAATAACGATACTATTTAAAATCAATCAAATATTAAAAGAGAATCTATTAACTTATCATAACTTAACGATAATATTCTTTTAAGAACTTCGGTTCTTTGTTCTTGCAAAAAAGCGTGACTGAATTTAATAAGCATAGATTACGGTTTATACATTGAGAAGTAGTACCCCACGGTTACACCCGCATGAAATCGTAGAGCTTTCATACTAAATTTACATCCCCCTTTTCCCTCTTAAGGGATAATTTACGAAAAAATATTTACTGAACATGTAATACTATTAACTGAATTTCATTCGAATTACTTCAAAATCGGCAAAGATTTATGCTAACTATGTTTATAAGTTATATCCCTGTTTATGTTTTCTAAGACCCTTTCTTAGCACTCCCCTACGTTGTAAAAGGGACCATAAAGCAAAATTTCAAGTTCCTAAACCCTGCGTTGATATGTCAGCTAGTCAGTCAGTCAGTCAGTGAGTCAGTCATTCAGTGAGTCACTCTATTTACAAATACAGATTATCCGTCAGTTTTTCAGTCAATCAATCAGATAGATTCACTTTTATAGATTACTAGCTGTGACTTCATCCGCATGGTTTTTTTTGGATACCATACCTCTTTACCTTAACTTATATAAACTTTTTAATGTCATGTTTATTTATATCCAATGAATGGCCTGAAAAATAAGTGTCTAGTTTCTAGCTCTAAAAATAGCGATACTTCCATAGAACTTTCATCCCCCCTTTCGAACCCTTACAATCCTTATTTCGAATTAAAAAATATTAATCCTTTCTCAAGGTCAAAAGATTGTCTGTGCTAAATTTCATCAAAATCGGTAGAGAGGTTTAAGCGGGAAAGCGTAACAGACAGACAGACAGAGTTACTTTCACATTTGTAATATTAGTAAGGATAAGGATTCGGTACCTTTACTATCTCTCACATCTTGGCAGCAAAAATTGATTATCAAAGCAATATAGAAAATAGTCAAAGCTGTACCTCAGGTAAACTTTGATTGTAGTCTATATACGCAAGCATTCGCAGTGTGTTTACGTCTTTGAGGTCTCTGACGTGGTAGTCAGTTATTGTTACGCCCTAGGTACGACTGCGAGGGTGAGGCTGCGTGACAGCACATTACGTACCGCGCGATGGTTGTGTTACATTGCAATACACGCCGTTTGTAATTGAACCTCGAGGTGTTTGTATTGTTAGAGAAAAGAATTGTTTAGGGAGTGGATTATAGCCGAATACAGAAGCCGTGGAGGCTGGCAAAGAAAAATAGTACCTCTTACTGTACCACGTGTTGGAAGAGGCGACTGAGGTACTGGAACCGACAGATGGCATTGTATCCATTCGAAACAGCGTCACTTAAATGTGACAGAACGGAGATGGGTAGCAGCATTCCCGTTGCGAAGGTATACTTTGTGACGTCAGCACGTCAATTATGGGCAAATTCCCCCTTTTATTGGAGAGGATCAGGTCCGCGTTCCACAGCTGATGATACTGTAGATGATAGTCATCATGTCCCTACACAAGACAAATGTTTATAAGATGAATATTTGTTTTTGTTTTGTGTCTGGGTATTAAATATCTGATGTCCGTAACACAAGTGTTTTAGACGACTATTATTATGTTTATATATATATATATATATATAACACATCACAAGTGCTTTAAACGACTAATAATATGTATGTACAAAAGAGGAATCCTAGACTATATATATATATATATTTATTTATTTAATATATATGACATACAGAGGCAGTGGATGGCTAATGTGTCATAATATCTTTAATGCACGAGGTAAGCAACGCGTCAGTGATATTCTTGTGATATTACGAGAGTCTATAGGTTGTATACTAACATTATCATCATCATTACAGCCACTAGAAGTCCACCGCTGGACATAGGCCTTCCCAAGAGGGGGAATTTTGCCCGTAATTGCCGCGCTGAGCGAGCGTGTTGGCAATCCCAGAGCGCAGCGTTTACGGTAGTGACTGCTGCCCATTTGAGCTACACTGTCCCGGATGGTTATACCACCACGTCTACGTTTTGGTACCTTAGTCGCGTCTGACGATATCAAGTAAAGAGGTACTATTCTACTCTGCCTGTACCTCACTGCAAATACAAGTCAAACTGGTCTTGCACAAACAATGTGTTCTAAAATCCATCTGTCTGTTTAAATGTAATTTCAAATTAACTGACTTCCATGTCTACAATTTTAAAATTATGTCAAGTCTCTCTAGAGTCAAATAACATATTCCATTAGGTCCAATTAGCTGTTTCCAGGCACTCACGTCAAAACTATCGCACACTTGAACATATTGAATTCCAGTAATGAAAAGTTCAGTGGAAATTGAGATTCGTTGGTAAGTGGTTTTAATTTAGCTCTCTGCTAAATTAGTGTGTTAGAAACCTTCTTATGTCAAAAGCCAAGTTAAGGCGGAAGGCAAACACACTTAGACGAGTCCTCAGTGACTTTACGGACTGGCCGAATTAGAGGCGCGAGCGATTTTAAATTAAAATCTATTTAAAATTGAGCTTTGTAAAAATCAATCTTTCATTTATTTACATAATGCATGGTCAATTTTGAAAGCGACCAGCAACCTGACATTGCTGTGCGTTCTGGAAAAACCAGGAAGGGCAGATTAGGGCCAGCAGACCGAGTAACTAATGATAGATGTGATTCGAAAACCTTTCCAAACTACACCTATTTAAAATATAATATTTTAATTAATTTTAATTGAAAAATGCCGTGAGATACTGTTAAAGTAGAATAGTACCTCCCCCAGTACCAGGTCTTGTAAGAGGCGACTTAAGGCGACTTCCAGAAGCGACAGATGGCGGTATATCTATGCCCAGCGCGGCAATTATGGGAAAATTCTCCTTTTCCTGGGGAGACTTGTTTTGAAGTCAGGTCAACGTATGAGGTTTTGTTTTTCATTTATGTATTTTTTAAGCAAGGTTTTTTCTGCCATCCGCTTCAAATAAATAAATTCAAACAACATCTTATATATCGACGTGATTGCGTGATAAGTCGCTTAAAGCACTCGTGTAACAGACATCAGACAACAGAGAATCACAAACTTACTATTTAAGTTTATATATTTAACACCCAGTTACAGAACAAATATAAATTTCCTCTGTGTTAACCATGTCACGATTATTGACTTTTATGACAACCATAGTCTTGCGGAGCCCTACGGAAGTTCAGATGTTCTGAATAATGCAGTATCTGATTAAGTGCTAGTTGGGAAGGTGACTGAAAATACCCGCTATCTTGTACTGGTTCAAAGGTATCAAGTGGATTGATAGAACGCGGTAAATAACGGGTCTGATGGCGTAGATGGTAGTGATCCTATCTTGTAAAATCGTTGGTTCGATCTCCATATATCTATATAAAGAACATGAGTATTTGTTTCGTGTGTGGGTGTTATTTATATGTATCTAAATATTATGTTCGAAATTTCTCTGTTGTATATCTTGAAGTCACGTGAACGTATGAGATATTGTGTGAGTTTATTTATTTATTTAATATAATTGAAAATATGACTCACTTCCGCTTGTGTATCGCTCCACAGTATTTAAGTGCTATACTTAACAATGTTTGGATTGACGCAGTAACGACATAAATGCTAGGAAAACTGCGCCCCTTTAATAAAGACCGGGAAAGACTCGCTGGGAAATTCTACATGTTCCAGCCGGCTTAGAATATTTTTAAACATTTTAATAAAGTTATATAAATGTTTTGGTGTCGAAGCTTGTCGTAAATGTGGACTACATTCGACTCCTAGTCAGGACATGTTTATCTTATTATATTATGAAAACAATTTCCACCATTAAAGTAAAAACCTGGAAAACAGACAGATACAAGTACTTAGCTAAATAGTTATGTTTACATTACAGAAATATACTTTGGTTACATTTGTTAATACTAATAATATTAACAATAATCATAATACCAGCCATTGGACGTCCACTGATGGACATAGACCTCTCCAAGAAAGCGGCATTTTGATCATATTTGCCGCGCAGGGCAAGTGAGTTTTCAATTGTAGAGTGCAGCTACGTCAACGGACATGCTGCTGCCCACCCCCACCCTGATCCCCACCCTTTGTCGCCTGATACGATACCTGGTACAGGGGGGGGGGTGCTATTCTACTCTGCCGGTACCTCACAGGTACCAGAACCCAGACATATGGCGGTTTATCCATCCGAGACAGTGTAGCTCAAATGCACAGTGTGGGAATGGGAAGCAGCATTCCCGTCGCGAAAGTTACGTCATCGTCAACAAGTTTGCACAGCGCGGCAATTACGAGCAAAATGCCCTCTTTTTAGGGAGGCCTATGTCCAGCAGTGCACTTCTAATTTCTGTAATGATGGTGAAGATGATGAATTATTTGAGCATCACTCGTTCTGTGAATATTGATTCTTTCTCTATCACAATAAACAAGTAGTCCAGAATCAGATGTTTTATCTTCTGGTCATAATAATCATGAATGCAGCTGTAGAACGTTTATTGCTGGACGTAGGCCTCCCCAGGAAAGAGGCTCTTAATGCCGCGAGATATAGCGTAACTCTACGATTAGAATGTTGTCTATCCCTATCATATTGCAAATGAGCTACGCTGTTTCAGGTGGATAACCAACATATCATCTATCGGTTCAGGTACCTCAGTCGAGGTAGAGTCGAGTACAAGAGCTAGAACTCATTCAATGGTCATCTGAATTGGTATTATCACCTAACCTATCGTCTAACAGCAGTATTGACATGTTTGACACAAAATTTTCAAGTCACAAAGTCACAAGTCACAAAGTCGCGTCTATAGGCTGCAGTGACGCATACCATCACGCACGGACCGTATATTTGTTTGTAAACTTAATCATCTTAAAAATAGTTGTCTCTTATAACAAATGGTATACGGTAAGGTATTATTCTATTACGACCTGTTTCTCACGTCTTCTACCTTTAAATGAAAATTATACGTCACGGTGTTTGTCCGGATTTTATTTTAGGCAGTGTACAGTTTTATCTAATTTGAGAGATGGAACAGGATATATCTAAGACAGGATAACGTGTCGGGCCTGATAGTTACTTATGATAGAGAACGTCAGGATCGAGAAAAATAAATTGAAAACTGATCAAAAATAAGTGTGACGTAATAATATTTAAATAGAAGTATCATGATATATACTTTATTTTTTATACACATCAGAAACGACCTTTCAAGCATCAAACAACAACGATCCGACTTTCTAACGTTATTAAAAATTCGGGATATATCTGAAGGTGGCCTACCTTTCGGCTGAAATAATGTGTTTTATCACTTTCCTTTTTTTTATGACGTTATCTCCAATAACCCTGGCAACACTAAAAAGATTTGCGCCAAGAATCGTCATGATCCTGCAAATTTACTTTTGCTCTTCAAGTTCCGTTTGTCAGTACAATATCGTCTCTATGTGAAACGTGTTAAGATTAATGTTTGAGTTTTAGAGTTACAAGAATATGATGGTACAATAAATTCATATGCGGCGATCGTATGAGGCACACAAGGAACGTTCAAAAACATGCCTGCTTTTAGGGGTCCTTGGGTGAAAGCCTATTTATCTCATTAAAATGTAGTATATACATGTCCCAATAATATTTACATATACATAAACATAGCCGTGAGGTACCGGCAGAGTAGAATAATACCCTTGGTACCAGGTCTCGTAAGAGGCGACTAAGGTACCAGAATCGACATATGGCGGTATATCCACCCAGAACAGTTTAGCTCAAATGGAGCGGGGAATAACAGCAGCGTCCTCTTTTCGAAAGCTGCACTCTTGTGATTTTTAACTCGCTGGCCCATTACGGCAATTAGGGCAAAATTACACATTCCTCGGGGACCCCTAGGGCTATTACTTATTGGCGATTTTTTTATTCGATTAACACATGACAAACCCGGTTGCGCATTTTGTAGTCAATCTCGTGCTCTAAAGGTTGCCGGACTACTCATGTCAAATATTTTTATAATGAACAGTAGTTAAGTATTATATTTGTAAATACTATGTTATGTGATGTCCTTAACACAAGTTCTTTACTATGACTTACTTATCTTAGAGTCAGGAGACGTTGTGTGAATTATATATTTATAAAGTCCATACCGCCCCATAAACCTTTAGAGATATCAGCCATAAGACGTCAACTGTTGACGGCCACCCCAAGTGATCTTGTAGTGGACGCCCTACGTTGCGCTTAGCGGAAGTGGTGTCTATTCCAGATAATTACGACTCCATCGGCCATCGGTTGAGAGGTAACAAGTCGAAACTCGTTGATACTTATAACCGTAAGAGTCATGTCACGCAGAATTATGGCTGAAATGGTCAAACACTCGTAGCATTACGAATGGAACACCACGTGACCACTTCACCAAAATATACCAGAAGAACAACATCCCTCTATATGATTGTCAGAGGGTCTGACTAGAACCACTTTGATATACATACGAGACACATAACCAGGCCTAGTCTAGCATTAGATCCCTTACAACAGATATAGTAGTCTGTTGACTTAAGAAATTAAACAAAATAAATTACTTTACATGAGGTAGACTTCATACAATAAGTTGCCTGCATTGGTACCGTAGTCTCACCTACTCCTACCGCTGAAAGACAGGTACTACAGACGAACTTTAAGATGCTTGCCTCAGGTTTTCGTATTTAAAGCAAATCTATAGAAACAAAAGTATCAAATAGGTTTTGTTCTATTTAAAAGCGATAACCAAAAAGTGTATTTGTTTTATTATTATTAGATCTGGTTGACAAAGAAGCATACAGTCCGCGTGATAGTAAGCGTCACTGCAACCAATAAACGCTCGTAATATCACAAGGATATCACTAACGAGTAGCCAACCTTTTGACTTGTGAATATTATACCACATTACGCAGTAAATTGATTGCCTTTCACACTCTTCAGATTGGAACACAGCAATGTGAACACAGCTTTCGCGACGGACATGCTGCTGCCCATCAATACCCTGCGCATTTGAGCTATATTGTCACCGATAGATATATCGCCATCTGTCGGTTTCGGTACCTTAGTCTCCTTTTATGATACCTGGTACAGAGGGAGGTACTATTATATATCATATGTAGCTTTTTTGGAAACGGAACTCACATATTGTGAGCCCAACTCACAGTTGATCAGTTTTTTATATCCAAATAAGGCTGCTTATTTCGGCACCCATTAAGGATTCACGTTACGTACAAAGCAAATTAATTTGTTTATGAAAACGAAAGGTTTCTGTTTTTATTGAACGTTTGTGAGTTAATTGATTCATATTAAAAGAGTTGCTTTATTTGCCTTTACGTTTTTGTGTCAATATATATAGATTTTTTTTATTTGAAGAATGAATATATTTTTATGCTGTTGAATAAAAGATTTAAAATAATGATTTCATTTTAAATTTTGTCTTAAATTTTTCTAGTAAATATATAAAGGAAACTCATATTAAAAAACTTTAATGAAACTTTTTAAATTCACTCGTTTTCTAATACAATCGATACATACATATTAAATCAGTCATCCAAAGTCTACTGTTGGATATGTCTTAGGCCTCCCGAAGATTGGGAGATTTTTGTCCTCCTCCCTTGGAGAGGCCTATGTTCAGCAGTGGACTTCTAATGGCTGGTATGATGAGGATGTAGATGAGGTAGGAAATGGGCTGGTAAAAAAATCAACAGTCGAAACAAAGAAAAACCCTAAATAGGTGCAAAAAAGATGTCGATGTCTTATCAACATATAATTAATATCTCTTAACAAAAAAAATATGGTATTTGTCACAAATATTTTATTGTCAGGTACCATATCTCTAGAATAGTACTCCCTCCAGTATATCCACTCTTAATAGTATATCTCAAAAGCACAAAGCAGACCTCAGGCCAGGTTTGATGATTAAATTGTAAATAAAATTGAAATTGGTATATTTCTTGGGAAATATCAAGATTTTAAAATAACTTCAAAACAAAACGTTCATGCCGACTAAGACATGCTTAGTAAGTGTGCTCAACGAAGGACAACAATATCTTTTACCAAACCGAATTTTCACTAACGAATTCAAGGACAACAGCTAGTAAATATTATGATGTTTTAACTTTTTAGATCAATATGGTTGTCTAAGAATGAGAATTCACCATATAAATATATCTAATATACTGGGGCATATATATACGTGGTCAGAGGCTCGTCTGCGTGTTCCTGGCGCGCTGCCAGACCCCGGTTAAGGAAAGTATTTGCGAGCTTAGTAAACAATTTAGGGGTCGCCCGTTCTCTTGGACATTCAGCTTTAGGTAAAGAAGCTGGAACACAGAGCGTAATTTTGCATGATTGAATTGGGAACCTGGAGTGTGATAGCAATATTCTAGAAATTCTATTCCTCAAGACCGTTAGCCAGCTTGATGGGATCGATGCTATACAAATACAAACACAACGTTAATCTTATTGATATTTAAACAGCTACTGTGCAAACCTCCCATTTAAATTTGCCATTTAAATTACCATTTAAATAGGTGGCGCTTGTAGTATATACACTAAAACTACTCAACGCAGCACATATGTATATAGTAACGAGATATCGTACTGACGACGCTCTTTGCATAAATATATAAATTCTGACACAAAAATTCTGGTGTAGGACCTTGGCTCCATGGAAAATCTTAAGAATGAAATGTGAATTTTCATTGCTAACCCTAAGTTATTAAAAGAACCTCAGTGCTAAATTTCAAGTTCCTTATAGTTTAGACCCTGCGTAGATGTGTCAGTCAGTCAATCAGTCAGTCAATCAGTCAGTCAATCAGTCAGTCAATCATTCAGTCAATCAGTCAGTCAATCAGTCAGCCAATCAGTCAACCATTCAGTCAGTCAATCAGTGAGTCATTCAGTCAGCCAATCAGTCAGTCAATCAATCAGTCAGTCAATCAGTCAGTCAATCAGTCTATCAATATTTAGCTTTAAGTTGTTGTGTTGTGTTTTGATATATGTTGTTACTCTTACACGCCGTGATATCTAAACAGCTAAAAAGTTCTAAATAAAATTCGGCGCAGGAATTATTTATAGTCTGGAGTAAAATATAAGGTAATTTTATCCCAAAAACATATTCCCGTGGGAAAGATACGGATGGAAAGTTATTTTAGAATAAACGCAGAGAGAGGACAAACTAAACATTCGTAGTACTGAAAATACTACTAATGTGAGTTAGACTCGCGTGGTGGTAGGATAATCATTATCATCATTATAATCGTTATCAGCCATTGAAAGTCAACTGCTGCTCATAGGCTTCTCCCAAAATAAAGGTTTTTTCCCCGTAATTACCGCACTGGGTAACCGTGTTGGCAATCGCAGTGTACAGCTCTCGCGGTGGGGATGCTGCTGCCCGACCCGCCCGATGCATTTAAACTGCACTGTTTCGGACTGATATACACCTCGTTCAGTGGTAGGTACTATTATACATTTCCGGTACCACACGGAGGTAGGATGATAAAAATGTATAATTTAATTTCGTAGCGAGAAAGGCATTAATTAAATATATAATAAATCCAACCCCACACGCCTTGGGCAATAGAAATATAGGTACAGTTTCTCCTTTAACACATTATCATGAACACATAGAAAGCTTGTAATATAAAACGAATAAATGCCGTCAAAACAAGGGATAATAATCCCCCAGGCGACGTGTCTCGGGTTCGACGTCGGCCGCATTAATTAAAGTTTTGATATGCTTTATTGTTTTGCCACAGACTAAGACGATAAAAGAATATAAAAATGATTGTGTGATAAATCGTAAGCAATTGCTTAATGGTTCCACTGATTACTGATATTCCTGGATCGTAAAATAAAAGTGAACGCCTTTAACCTAACGTTTAAGTTATGTATATGTCATTCGATCAAGAATATGTTTTGCTAATAATTTAGAGGCGAATGTGTATCTGTTTTTCCGTCTGTCTGTTTATTGACTAAGGACTAAACGGCTAAATGAATCTGAATGAGATTGTCACTCAAATACATAAAACCTGTAAGAGCTTACACTTTTTTCGTAACCCAACTTTACAGCATCTTTTTTAAGATTGATGTCAACAGTGATTTTATTTATTTATTTAACTTTTTGCACATATTTAAATCGACGCACATTTGGTGGACTTAATGCCAAGTGGCATTGAATATCAGTCAACCATTGGAGCAAGCAGAAAAGGGAAAGTGCAAAAAAATAGGGAAAGTGCTAATACATGAAAAAATATATATAAACCTGTATATAATATGATGTTTTTCTCATCAATGTATTTATGTATGTATTTATTGCGTTTATATTTATAAATATGTATGTAACATTTATTTATTTTGTATATATATAGTCTGCCATATATATTTCTGTTTCATGTAATGGTTGACTAGTAGATAATGCTAACTAGCAATAAGTCCGCCATTTGTACATTTTGTTATATCTTGTGCAATTAAGTTCAATAAATAGATATGTATATTGTATTTTATTATACCTAAGACGGGAAGAAATTAATATGCTATTATCAGTAGAGAGCCGTGAGGTATCAGCAGAGAAGAATACTACCTCTCTCTATGCTAGGCAGTGTAAGAGGCGACTAAGAAAAAAAGATAAGACTTAAAATCGAAAGATGGCAGTATATCCATCCGGAAAAATGTTGCTCGAATGCACAGAGTGGGAATAGGATGCAGCGACCCCTTTTGCGGAAACTGCGCTCTGCGATTGCCAACACACAGGACCATATATATACGAGTATGTTTATTATTGCGGTCCCTTTACAACCTTCTCTTATTGTTATGTTTTGTACATTTTTAGTTGTCTTATATAATATCCTTTATTGGCTGTAAGATTCAGAAATATTTTTAAAAGGAATGAAAGAGCAGTGGATTTTAAATTAATAAAAAAATAAAGAAAGAAAGAAGGCATTAAATTGCGGAAACTAACCACCAACACCACCAGAACCAAATTGCTTACATGCGACGGCCAAAGGCGTTGAACAACTGCTCGAATATATACATAATTCACTACTCTGTGGTCTGGCCGAGGTTCTTCCAATTAAAGTGTTTGTTGAGCAATACGAGTTTACGGACGCTCTGTAAAATCATCCCACGGGATATATTTATAAAGAGTTTCGAGATGTGTTCTGTAGGAAAAGGTCGGACGGAAACCTGATATCATGTTTACACTCCGTATAAGTTTAATTTAAAATATATTCTTTAATGTTGATACGGTTATCAAACCGCTTTCTGCATAACTAATAAATTCCCACAACATCATTGACCTGACTCCGTGGTAAGTCACTTGTGTAACGGACGCCAGACAACAGAGGCATCACAAATATACTACGTAAATACATATATTAAACACCCACACACAGAACAAACATAAATATCATCATATAAATATTTTCCATGGGTGGAAACAAACTCGAGTTTTATTTAAACCGTCTCAGTAGTTTACGCGTGTTTGCATAACAGCGACACGTGCTTTAACGACGGTAACGGCTTTAATAATGAGGTTACCTTTTAAATACCACGAAGTACCGGCAATACAGTAAGGTACCGGCAAAGTAGAATAGTACCTCCCATTGTACCAGGTGTCGTAAGAGGCGACTAAGGTATCAGAACCGACAGATGGCGGTATATCTAACCGAAACAGTGCAGCTCAAATGCACTGGGCGATTGCCAACGCGGTTACCTAGCGCAGGAATTATGGGCAAAAATCCTCATTTATTGGAGGAGCCTATTGTTTCGCAGTGGACTATCAAAAGGCTATAATAATGAACTTTTAAATTGATTCGTATATTTTAAGGTTATAAAAACCTGTACATGAGCTAGACTTCATAAAAAGATCGTATGCATTGGTGCCTCGCTCTCTCCTTTTCTATCTACCTATCTCGCGGACTGTACGCTTGTTTCTGGCCTATCCAAAAAAATTACCTAAAATATAGGATATATTTGAGGAAACAATAAAAGGGATATTTAAAAGTAATTTCTTTAAATTTTTATGTTATATAAATGTGTAATTAGTGTAGGTAATTATAATTGTTGTAATAATCTAATAGGCGTGATAAATGAAACATTTGTCAATCTTGTGTGCTAAATGTCGTGGATTCGATCCCCACTCGGGACAAATATTTATATCATCATGATCACCATCACAGCCATTAGAAGTCTACAACTGGACATAGGCCTCCTCAAGAGAGTGGGAATTTTGCCCATAATTGCCACGCTGGGCAAGTGTGTTGGTAATCGCAGAGCGCAACTTTCGCGATAGGGATGCTGCTGCCCATCCCCACAATTTGAATTTGAGCTCCACTGTCTGCATGGATATATCGCCATCTGTCGGTTCTGGTACCTTGTCGTATCTTACGACATCTGTTACAAGGAGTATGGTAACGGTAATGAGTAACCAGGTGAGGGCGGTACTATTTTTATTTTGCTGGTACCCCACGACATAGCCGGTACACCACAATATTTTTATGGTGATATTTATGTTTGGTCTGTGTCTGGGTATTCAATATATGTGTTTAAGTAGTATTATTTGTGATTCCTCTTTTGTCTGATGTCCGTAACACAAGTGCTTAGACTTATCACGGAGTCAGGTCAATGTCTGAGATGTTGTGATTTATTTATTATTTCTTTAAATTTAAAGAAAAAAAACTATTTTCGGTATGTTTTGAAAATCTTTAATTATGCTTCTCATATATACAAAGGAGACTTTTCTCTTTTTAAAGTGTTCTTTTTATGTATTTTGTTTAATATTTGTAAATATATACGCAGGTTTCCAAAAAATCTTTTCATAAAATAGACTTAATTTTAATTTACTTTAAGTAAACATATACATCCAATTTTCAGAAACAGTCTGTCTAAATGTGTATATCAGTCATCAAATGCGTACGAGGGCACTAAAGCTCGTGAATAATAAATTCGATAGAGACTTTCTGAAAGCCTAAATTGTTGTGAGAGGTCACTATTGGATCCTCAAGTGGCAGGCTTGATGTATCCTTTGGACCTTTATCAAAGAAATACGATGTGTCACTGTCGGTACTTGAAAGGAGTAAGTGTACCATTTATTTGTTGAAGCTAGCTTTACTATTTAAATGTTGGGTGCTTGGTTTGAAGGTTCAAATTGAATAGACCGCGGTCCATTCGGGCCTAATTAAAATTTACTCAATTAATTCCGTAATTACAGAGTCTATTAAATTTATAAAAGACAATTCACATATATTTTGATATCAATAATAAAAGTTAAAAGAGTAATCTTATAACAATAAAGCAGAAAGGCACCAGCAGAGTAGAATAGTACCTCCCTTTGCACCAGGTGTCGTAAGAGGCGACTTAGATACCAGAACCGATAGATGGCGGTATATCCATTCAAAAAGTGGAAATGGGCAGCAGCATTCCTGTCATGAGAGCTGCGCTCTGCGATTATCAACACGCTTGCCCAGCGTGGCAATTATGGGCAAACTTCCCCCTTTCTTGGAGAGGCCTATGTCCAGCAGTGGGCTTACAATTTCTGTTAAGATGATTATAATAATAAATTTACACAACACATCATAATGTTGCCTTGACTCCAAGTTGTGTAGCTTAGAGCACTTGTTACGGATATCAGACTACAGGAGCATTACAAATATAAAACCTGGATACAAACAGGTAACACCCAGACCCATAATAATAGTATTTGATCTTCGTCTGGGTGTTATCTATACTCATCCTGACTTCCTTTTCCTTCGTAAAAAAAACAAAAACAAAAAAAGGAAGAGAAAAGTATCCTATACCAAATCCAAAAAATTTAAAAAGCCAACCGATTTAATAGAAAGAAATTTAAGAACCAATTACTGTTCAAATAATTTATCATCCGATAAAAAAACGTCTTTCAAATAAAAAGGGATCTTTACCCCGGCTTCTGCCCCATAATCTTTACGCCAACAAATCGACGTCACGAATAATAACCCCTTCGCAGCCCTTCAAACGGCTTTTCCATCACCGCGTTTATTCAAAATCCCTTCCCCTGAGTCCAAGGTTCAATTCCAGCAAGTTTGAAAGCACCTGCCGCCTAATTTGAGCTTAATCCTCATACATATAGATTCGGGGTTTAGCCCGCTTTATTTCGTGCAGTTTTTTATCAAAAGTTGGGAGGTATTCTCATGTGTGAGGTGTTCTTTGGTTTTAAGTCGTGTAATCATTTCCTTATTTGTTAATATTTGTTGATCTTATTCGCGTAACTTATGTAACATATATACTATACTATATTATGTGTGTGTACTATACAATTGTGTAGATTGTGTTAGCTGTTTGGGTAAATGTTTGTTTCAAATTCAGTTTGTTAATAAATATATTTGTTGATTTTATTCGCGTTTAATTGATTTTAGTTAACTTATGTAACATATATAGCATATATATATTCGATGAAATATAATACTACTTTAACACATATATTGAACACATAGAACAGATATAAATATCATCATATAAATTGGAACCGACGACCTTTTGGCGCACTAGATAGGATCACTACCACCCGTGCCATCTGCCTTGTCATGGTGGTAAAACGGTAAAAGACTCTAAGGAAGGAAAATGGGAGGTAGTGATGGGTGTGAAGAAAAAAAGGGAGTCATTTGAACATTCCTATGTGTCGTTGCGATATATATAAAAATTACGTGTCACGAAGTTTGTCCGGGATGAACTTCTAAATGACTGAACTGATTTTAATTTTCTTCTTATAGTTTGGTCCAACTTAATATGATAGGATACACAGCGATAGGATACTTTTTTATCTTAATTTAAAAAAGGATAGCATCTGTAGATTCGTGTAGCGTTCATATTCATATATTGTTTATTCTTTTATTTTAGGTTAAAATAAACTTATGCGTTGCTTCTGAAAACGAAGATTTATTTCGTTAATTTCTTACAAATATTATTATATAATTTTACAAATAACTTATTTAACTACCCTATTATTATAACTTTACCTGAAAACGAAGAAACGACAATTAAAGTCTATTCTTCCACCAATTATTCTTATTTATCTATCTT
>JACJUM010005602.1:208496-256593 GCA_020976665.1 Heortia vitessoides
CAATTATTCTTATTTATCTATCTTAAATCACAATAATCTAATACAATAATAACCTCTCAACTGACCATTGACCTCAGACTTTAGCGCTTGTCAGTTGTCAATGTCATTCAATGTCGTTCAAAAATTAAAGAAATATTATTTCTTTACATTCACATGAGGTAGACCTTCCACAGAGGCCGTGTGCATTGGTACCTGACTCTGACCTATTTCTACCATCAAATAGTAGCGCTCGAATTGCTGTACTCCGGTCTGAAGGGTGAGAGAGGCAGTGATATTACTGGGTAATGTGACATAATATCTTTAAGTCACAAAATTAGTAATAATACGAGCGAATTACTATCAAGAGGTTTGCATTTGTTTGTCGACCTGGTTTAATAAAAAAATATATAACATGTATGTAACTAAGTGAGGTAGGTAAGTGAGATACAGGCAGAATAGTATCTTCCCTTGTACCAGGTATCGTAAGAGGCGACTAAGGTACCAGAACCGGTGGCGGTATATCCATCCAAAATATTGCAGCTCAAATGCACATTGCGGGGATAAAAGCTGCGCTCTGCGTTTGCCAACAGGCTTGCCCAGCGCGGCAATTATGGACAACATTCCTTTTTTCTTGGGGACGCCTGTGTCCAGCAGTGGACTTTCAATGGCTGGTATGTTGATGTAACTAAGTATTAAATTTGTAATTTCCTTGTTGTCCGACATCCATAGTACGAGTGCTAAATGTGACTGTCTCGGAGTCAGGTCAACCTTTGAGATGTTTGTGAATTAATTATTTATGTATTAATAAAAACAAGAGACAATCTATTAAGAGTATAGTACATATTTTTTATCTCAATTCAATATCAGATACCACTAACCACAGCCCGACTGTTTCAATATCGCACCATCGAGATGAGACAGTGTAGTCAGGCAAAAGTTGATTGTGATGTTTGCGAATTGAATTGAAAACTTAATTGCCAGCGACGGGCGGCCGCGGGGTCGGTGACCCGGAACTTAGCAATTGTTAAGTGACACTCCGATTGTGCAATAAACACTTCAGCTGATGTCACTTCCCCTTTTATTAATTATAGTTCGGTTTATTGAGACTTATTTCAATTAAGAAACCGATTGTAGTTTTGTTTGTATTTGATTACAAATCTTATCCCAGACATCATGACCAGCTTTAAAAGATACTTTAAAATGTAGTAAAATATAATTTATTTAACTAATAGCCGTGAGGTATCGGGAGAGTGGAAGTACCTTCCTCTGTATCTAAGATACTGTATGTAAGAGGTGACTGAGGTACCAAACCCGACAAATGGCGGTATATCCATCCTCAAATGTAGAAAAAGTATAGCTCAAATGCACAGAGCGGGGATGGGTAGCAGCATATCGGTCGCGAAAGCTGTGCTCTGCCCCAGCCAACATGCTGGCCCAGTGCGGCAATTATAGGCAAAATGTCACCTTTCTAGTGGAGGCCTCTGACCGCTGAGTGAATTTACAATAGCTATATATTCACACAATATCTCATACATTAACCTGACTCCGAAGACCAAGTGACCACGTATATATATTGTTTATTTGTTACATATAACTTAAAACATGTAAAATAGGTTATTATATAAAAAAAACGAAAATAGGGATTTCAACTGAAAGGGTTATTGTAAAAAATACTCAAAAACGACTGAATCGTATGCGTACGTGCGTGCGTGTATGAATGTGTATATGTGTTTGTTTGAATGTTGGTGTGTGTTTTATGTTTTTATTTGTGTGCGTGTGTGTTTGAGAAAATAATATTGGTATATGAGAATAAGTATGGCACAAGGTTTGAACAGCTTGTATAAATTGGAGTGGCCCATGATAAATAATATCGTAAAAGGTGGACAAGGGTTAAAGTTATATATTTGATGAGTAAACTTGCAAATTTAATTTCCGGCCGAAATGCCAATAAAGGATTGTTTACCGAACCTTGGAGCTCGCAACATCGTCGAAGCAACGGCTACGTTTGTTTGCAAGCGCTTTCTATTTTACAATCATACTTTTTTATTTGCTTCGGTCAGTATCATTATGATTATATCAGTCATTGGAAGTTCACCGCTGGACATAGGCCTCCCTAAGAAAGGGGGAACTTTGCTCATAATTGCCGCGTTGGGCAAGCGTGGTGGTAACCGCAGAACGCAGCTTCCGCGACGGGTATGCTGCTGCCCATCCCCGACCTGTGCATTTAAGCTACACTGTTGCGAATGGATATACCCCCACCTGTCGGTTCTGGTAGCTTAGTCGCCTCTTACGACACGTGGTACGATCATAGATACTATTTTACTCCGCAGGTACCTTAAGGCTGTGTATATGAACGCCTATACAATATATGAACGTCTTTTATAAAATACTTTATATATGTGCAGGAATAACTTTACTGGCCCAATGGTGCATATCGTAGTAACCCTTTCTTATGCGGCAAGAGTCGTGAGTTCGGTATCCACCCGGGACAAATATTTGTATGACGAGTATTCTTATTTGTTTTATGTCTGGGTGTTAAATATGTATTGAAGTAAATTTGAGATGCCTCTGTTGTCTGATGTCCGTAACAGTTAAGTTGTTAAGATTAGTGACGTTAAGTAATCGAGGAGGAGGAGTCTCGGAGGTAATAACTTCGAGATAAATGTAGGAATTGAACTTTTTAATTAAAATAAATGTTTACACAAAAACTAATTACTGACGTCATATGAGCGTCCACTACTGGACGTATGCCTCCTAAAGAAAGGGGTATTTGTACTAATAATTGCTTAGCTGGGTAGGCGCGGTGGTATCCCCACCATGTTGTAGTTGAGCTACGCTGTTTCGAAAGGATATACCGCCATCTATCGGTTCCTCATTCAACTCTTACGACTCCCAGTACAGTACTCTGCTGGTACCCCACGGCTTAAAGAAACAAGTCACAAATGGTTTCTTACCAGCGCAATCTAGTATTAAAATAATCGTAATGCTTTTAAACATCTAAAAGATAATTCAGCAGCGGTCAAATGTGATCTAATGTAATGGCGTTGGTGCCCGCTCACGCATTCTCGACGGCCTATTTAAATCTGTTTCGGGCGAATCCGATGGCAGAATTTATCTCGAGGCTCCACACTCCAACGGTTTGATTCGAAATTATCGTCGTTAAGGAGTTACGCGCTTTCCACATGAATGGTCCTCAACTGCGATTTAAGATTTATAACAGCCAGCTTAATTTTTGCACTCACAATTGCGATCGTACGCATCTACGCGTCCTTATGTCTACGATTGTAACGCCTATTTTTACCTGAGCCGTTTGTTTTAAGAGTGAAACGGCAAATTTGTTTTATTCACCCCTAAAGGTAAGAACTTCCTGAATAGGTTTTTTTCTGTCGCCGCTTGTAGGTCTGATTTTCCTCAAACCAGTCACTGTTATGCATATTACAGCATCGTAAATATTGTTGCTGTACCAGAAATAAATTGCGCACAGATTTCTGTTTGCGGTACATTATTCCGATGTTCCACTGTTCTTCAGCTGCGTGCGTGATAAAGTTCGCATGAATAAGTTGGTGTGTGTGTCGCTCGTATTTGAGGGGATTGTCTTAATACAATTTTTCGTGATCCCCGCTCAGTGGGGATCCGATTACATTATCTGATCAAATCAAAGAAATAGTATTATTCGTATAAACGCATTAGATTATTTTCGCATTATTTTTACTCGTTTTTTCGTGAAGATATTTGTTAATTCAAGAATCGGATAATAAATCTAGATTGAGAACTTCTTGTTGTAGCTATTTACCTGTTTTTAGATCGGATATACAATATTTGACAAAGAAGTCATCTTCTATAGCGAATACGTATTTACGTAAAAGTTACGTATTCAAGTTATTACCACAATCTGCAAATACCACGTAGAGGGGTACTACTCTACTCTGCCGGTACCTCACAGCCATGCCGGTACCTCAGGGCAAGACTCAAGTGATAAATTGTATAATAGTTCAATTAAATTATTGATTAATATGATTTTTTTTGTTACAGTTGTTACATCAAGTAACTCTGTGAGTGTATGCTTTTTAAATAATGTCAACAATGGTTTGTCTAGTCAATACAGATACAGTTTTTGTACACACAAACCATGAAATGTCTCTCTTAGTTAATTTTCAGGGGCTCTATCTATTATTAACTATTCTTCTTCCTGTTCGTGATTATGCAGATCCCAGTTACCTTGATTTGACAGAATTCCAACTTGAGAAACTTGAGCGTCCTCAAAATGTCTGCATTAGATACATATTATTAGGCTTACGTAAATATGATCTCGTATCTGAATTTCGTAATAAGCTCAAATGGCTTCCTATTCGCCTTCGCAGGAATGCTCATATACTTTTTTTATTCTATAAGGTACTCTTTTATGTCTCCTCTCTTTTTTATCTTTTAAATTCTTTCTTCATTTTAGGCAACTGCCACGAGAGATCCCTTAGGTCATCAGAAACTTTAACGTTTAGGATGCCTGTGCATTCCACAACATTCTACAGTAAATCCTTCACGGTGTATGCTGTTCGTTTGTGGAATGCGCTCCCCCTAACAATCCGATGCGCGAGGCCTTTGCCGATATTTAAGGGAGTGAAGGAGTATTATCTATCGATATGATTATTTCGACTCAAGAACGTTGTATTTTCACTGGCCGATTTTCTACGTGTACTGTGTATATTTATGGATTGTATTACATCTCTACTTTTTTAATTTAAAAGTGAGTGCTATGTTTCACTTTATTTTTATTATTATTGTTATTTTTTTTATTACTATTATTTTCATTTGGTTCACCTCATACTACCTCATGTTTTGAAATACATTTGCCTGGGAGAAACTGCTCTATGCGATAGGCCGCCAGTTGTACTTCACTATGTATAACTATAAATACTATTGTCTATAATATCTAGCGTATAATAAAGTGTATTATTATTATTTGTAATTCCTGTTACTTTCGAATTTTAGAAAGTGACCATGGAAAAGTTTTAGTTCGGTCTAAAATTATTAATAAATTTAAATAAATATCAATTATCAAGCACCGCCACGTTTATTTTAATTTTAATTTTCTGTATATAGAACTTTCCGAGTGGTACCTCACTCTCACCTATTTATCTCGCTAAATGGCAGGATTTGCATTGCTGTGTTCTGGTTTGATCTGTGAAAGAGGCTGTGAAATTACTAAGTAATGTGACAGAATATCTCAAAGTTACAAGGCTGGCAACTCGCCAGTGATATCCTTGTGATATTACGTCTATGGGCTACGACAACGCTTACTATCATACGAACTATATGTGTGTTGATCTTGTGTAATTAAATAATTATCGACTTATACAACATTTAATTTTATTCATATACCGACATATCCATCCGAAACAATGTAGCTGAAATGAACAGGGTGGGGATAAGCAGCAGCATCCCCGGCGCGAAATCTGCGCTCTGCGTTTATCAACACGCTTGCCGAACGCCTAACGCTTCGCAATTATAGGCAAAATTCATGGTAGGGCTATGTCTAGCAGAGGATTTCCAATGTTGAAAAAAATTATTATAAGTAATGACACTTTTAAAAAAAAACCGGGGTAATGAATCTAGTTAGAACTTGCATGGCATAGCAACATATCACAAACTGGTATAAGCCAGTTAAAACACGTATAAGTGCTGAGTACACGACCCAAGGCTTCACTGGCGCGACACGCAGTCTCGATAGACCGAGGCCTTTGTAAGCGTTATGCTAAACGAAGGTTGGGTAAACGGCCTACAGATTGGCCTGTTTTTGCTTACCACTGGGTGCATTTTATAAAGTGCAATATGAAAAAGTAATTTCCGACCTCTGTCGGTCGTCGCCGCGCAATATTTTTTGGTTTCGAAAATTTCATACCGATTTGTTGGGTGACCCTAAAATTGAGCCATGAATTTTAATTGTACCTCTTCATTTACAAGCATTGCCCCGTGGTTTTGGTCGCAGTATTGGCGTGCACGAGAGAAAAATATGAAAAAATATAGTTTATATTGCTATTTACTAATGTAATATGTTAGAATAATAAACCTTTTGGATTATACGTAACAAACACACACAAATTCTCGCTTTCATTGTTCTGTTTTAGACTAGTAGAGATATAATTTTATTAAATATAATTATTATGTAAAGATGTAGAAAGATCGGTGAAACCATTATTAAAATCCATCTAGAAGTTTTTGAATCAAACCGCAATAAGCAAACAAATATAAAAGTCTTTCCTCTTTGTAATATTAGTTCAGATACGGAAGGTCAATGAGCCTGCAGTGGACTCGCTCTCATCTATATCTCCCGCCGAACAGCAGTGTTCGCGTTGCTGTATTCCGGTTTGAAGGGTGAGAGAGGCAGTGAATCTACTGGGTAATGTGACATAATGTCTTCAAGTCACAAGGTTGGCAACGCATTAGTGATACTTTTGTGATATTACGAGCGTATATAGTCTATGGGTAAGCTACTATCTTGCGGACTGTATGCTTGTTAGTGGAATTGGTCAATAAAAATTGCACATATTATGTAATAGTGGATGCAATACCATCATCATCATCATCACACCAGCCGTTAGAAGTCCACTGCTGGACATAGGTCTCTCCAAATGAGAAGGATTTTTATCCATAATAGCCGCGCTGGGCAAGCGTGTTGGCGATCGCAGACCGCAGCTTTCGCGATGAGGCCGCTGCTGCACATCCCCGTCCTGTGCAACTGAGCTGCACAGTTTCGGGCAAGTACCAGAACCGCCATCTGTCGGTTCTGGTACTTAACTCGCCAGCACGCATGGTGCAGTGGGAGGTACTAATCTACTCTGCTGGTACCTCTCGGCAATACCAACTGGTGGGTTGTTTTGAACTATATTTGTTTTCAAATGGAACATAACATTCAGAAAATCGCCTAATGCTAATTTTAAACCGTAGATGATATTTATTTTTATGCTGGATGTATTTTGTCTTTTATTATACAACTGTATCAGTAACAATAAAACAGGTATACATTCACGGCGCAATCGAATATGTAATGAATATCGCGTAAGCAGCATTTGCAAATAAGGTTCAAAATCCAATTACGAAATGTGATGTGCACGAGAATTTGTACCGTATGCACAAACGCCATGTACGTTATATTGCACTAGCATCACTGATATATGTATATATAATTGTGCAGGTAGTGGCTGGTCGCCGCGCCGTCTGCGGGCGGTGACACCCGAGCCGAATGGAGTCACCGCACTGTTTCCATTCCACCGGCGAGTATTACTTGAGCTTTGCAATGTTAGCGATAATATTATATAGTTGTGCCAAGGAGCTTACATAATCATTCTAGATACCGCAGGATATCCACTGCTGTACGTAGATCTTCACAAGAAAACTAGTGGTTTTTAGCCATTATTATCACGTCTATGTGGTGATGGAAATCCAGCTCTTTTGTATTTGAGTTATGATGTTTTGAATTTCGAATGGATACACCGCCATCTGTCGGTTCTCAGTCGCTAACGGTATCTGGGACGGAGGGAGAGTACCACTTTGCCTTTACCCTACATCAAAGGTTTGGGCAACATTCATCATACCAGCCATTGAAAGTCCACGGCTGGATATAGGCCTCCCCAAGAATAGGGGAATTTCGCCCATAATCGCCGCGCTGGGCAAGCGTGTTGGCAATTGCAGAGCGTAGCTTTTGCGACAGTGATGCTGCTGCTTATCCTCGCCCTATTCATTCGAGCTGCATTGTTTCTGATGGATATACCGCCATCTGTCGGTTCTGGTACCTTAGTCGACTTTTACGACACCTTGTACAGTGGGAGGTACTATTCTACTCTGCCGCTACCTCACGGCTAATTTGTAATATAAATGATTGTTGAGTCTCAAATGCAACAGACAACGGATGTTGATGATTCATAATTAATTTCTCATCAAAAAAACAAAGAATTCAAAACAAAATATTCAGTCATCGAAAACAGGATGTTACGCAAGCCTATAAGAATACTGCGTATGCAGCTATGCCCTCAATAATCGATGGCAACATACAACAACAGGAAATGCTGACACTGCGCCTCGTGCGCCGATTGACGTCAAACACCGCGTCGTGTTCATTAGATATAATATTTTTTGATCATTCTTGTACCTAACATCGGTCGAATCACTAGTGGTAAATTGTAATTGTACTTTTATGAATTAAATTATATTGATTAAAAATAATTTTTAGTACATCATACAGGATGTTTACTATTTATTTATTTATTTCTTTTAATAGTAAACACATGTTACATAAATAATAAAAACATTACAAAGAACAAAGCAATGCCATAAACTGTTTTAACACGACAAAATGGAGTACAGCGCTCGGCGTTACGATCTTCATCTTTTAAATGTTGTCTCATCTTTGAAACTAGAACCTTATACAAATAAAAGAGAAAACAAGTCCTACGTTAACGTTGGGTAATTAAAAACTTTGATTATTTTTTAACACAAGTTAGACCTCATACAAATGGTATCTGCACTCTCTCCTATATCTACCGCCAAATAGCGGTGTTTGTTTTGCTGTTTTCCTATCTGAAGGGTGAGGCGGTGACTTTACTGGGTAATGTGGCATGATATTCTCATGTATTAAGATTGGCAACGCTTTAGTGATATCCTTGTGATATAACGAGTATGTATAGGCTGCAGTGACGATTACTAACTCGCGGCCTGTATGCTTGTTTGTCGAACTGGCCTAATAAAAAAAATATAAGAAAATTAAACAAGTAAAAGGAAGTATAAATAGCTAACGGTTAATTCAAGCTTGCTTGAAGAGATCCAGTAGTATCCTAAAGGATTAAGTAGAAAAAAAAGTTCAAAAGTCAAAAGTAAAATGTAACATTGTATATAAATATATATAATGTTAAATTTCACTTTCTTATCCGTTTTTCACTTACAAAGCGTTTTGGCTCCTTTGTAACAGGCTTTAATGGGTTTTACAGCGTTATAATTACCGTGAGATTTCTAAAGTAACATTTAAGGCGGGTTAATTACAGGCATACTGTCTAGTCCATAATTGTTCATATACACCACAATTCATTACATCCATATAATTTATTTGTGTGTCACAAAAGCAGTTTCAGCTCTGTTTTGTATTACATTTCTAAATTTAACAAATTTTGACATCCGTTTATTCCCGACTCACCACTAATAATACAAATTCACACAATACCCATACATTGAGACTTCGAGATAAGTGTCTTGAAACTTATGTGTTACAGATATTCGATTAAAGAGGAATCACATATTATTTAAATATAACACATAGACACAGAATAAACACCCAAAAATCATCATACAAATGTCCTTGGTGGGGACCGAACCCACAACCATTGGTGCACAAAACGGGATCACTAACGTCTGCGCCACCGGGCCTGTCAAAAGTTGTTCACTAATGCTACTATTTATAGAATTTTTGTCTTTTTGTGTTTGTTGTCAACTATTACATGCAGTTATATATAAGAGAAGCTGACTGACTGACTGACTGACATATAAATGCAGGGCCTAAACTATAAGGGTTAGAATGTTAACATTTTGCACAGGGCTTACGTTACGGAAGATTTTTGACCATTTACCTCCTTAGGGCATGAAACGAGGGTTATAATTTAGTATATAACTCCGTTTGGATAATATTTAATTCGGAACGGTTAATGCAAAATGTTACTACATATATTCTGTAGTAATGTAATATTAATTCTTAGTGATATTGTGTTAGTGATATTAAATCAATTTAAAATCTAAATGATATCGAGCTGTTGACAGATGACAGACATTAAATTTTTAACTGTCTCAGAGAATAAAATAAGTATTATCATTGACGTTCAGTCGGCATGACTGACTGACATTCTGACTGACTGACATCAGCGCATGGCCTAAACTGTAAGGGCTTAAATATATAAAAAAATGAAATTTTGCACTGAAGTTCAGGATTTCTTATACAAATTAATGGGTTTTAACCGCCATTTTTGAAAATACACCTTCTAAAGGGGTAACGGGGTTGCAAATAAAGTATGAAACATTGACAAGAAAGTTCGAATGTCATCTTTCATATCTATCAAGGGTTATAGGGGGGTTGGAAGGTTAGTATAAAAGTTCTTCAGCTTAAAGTAGGTGAAACCGTGGATCGCTGCTAGTTCTATTATAAAAACGAATTACTGAAATCACGTCAAGTTTCTAATACGGACAATTAGACGCCAACTTAAGTATCTTACCCACAACTAAATTGGTATTCGTAGCAATTAAACAGACAACGATGGAAAACACACTTTTATAAATGATTCCAAAGATATTACAAGTTTCAATTCGGCTATGGAGATGATTTGATAGCCTTAATTTGTTCGCATATTAATGCTCGAACGCGAGATCTATTCAAAATACATCTACCAATAACAATTTCTTCGAAACCATATTTGAAAATCGAGCAGTATTAGACCTTAATTAGCAAATGTAAACGGGAGATTATACAACCTTGGAAGAACACCGGTGCCACAGAAATCTGAGTGCTATCCCACCGGCATAAGGATCCAATACGCCATCACAGTGGCATACAAGTGTGGATGTCTGTACCACGTTTCAAGCTCATTAAGTTGAGCTAAAGCCTTAGACGTGTCCTTTAAATATGCACGACATATACAGGGTGGTGTTTAATGTTTCTTAGCGGAGGATTTGAGGGAATTTCAGACATTTGTTGCATGTTTCAAAGGTGTTAGCGTGCTGATGAAATTTTGCGAAAAGCAAATTGGTTTCTTTATTCAATGACGCAGATGGTAGTGATTCTATTTTATCCGTCATGGATCGTGGGTTCGATTCTGAGCCAGGGCAAATATTTGTATGATGACATTTGTTTTTGCTTTATATTGATTGATCTGTTGTCCGATATTCATAACAAAAGTGCTTTAATCGACTTACCTCGGTCTCAGATCAATGTATGAGATGTTATAAAAATATTTATATATATATATATATATATATAAATATATATATATATATATATATATATATATATATACATAATGTAATGATTATTCAAATCACCACGTATTACTGAAGTTCCTCCTCTAATGTTTCAGTCCACCCTCGTTTTTCGCATCTATGTGATAATCGTTTATGACGAAAATAGTCTTATTCTTATATTCCACGCGAAGCCTGAATAGGTTTTTAGTATTATAAAGATTTTCAATAATACTCATGGTTTGGACTCGATATTCAAGATTTAAAGTATTCGGTCCAGGGCAATATATAAGTTCACACAAAATCTCATACACTGACTTGACTCCGTGTCAAGTAGCTTAAACGTGTGTTTTGGATATCAGTCAGCAGAGGAATTACAAATATCTTCATATTAATTCGTGTATTATCGTGGGGTATCGTGAAGATAGTACCTCCCTAAAGTCAGGTGTCGTAAGAGGCGATTGAGGTATCGCAACTGACAGATGACGGTATATCCATCCGAAATCGTGTAGGTGTAACGCACATGGTGGAGATTAAAAATCTGAAACAAAATCTGTGCTCTGCTACTTCCAACACGCTTACCTACCGCAGCAATTAGGGCAAATCCCCCTTTTTTGAGGAGGCCTATATCCAGTGGTGGACTTACAATGGCTGGTATGATGATGATTGATAGATTGGTGAAATGTATTAAAGTAAATATTACACACATAAATATTTGTATAATACATTGACTTACTTTAATAAAGTAAATTTTTACTCTATCATCATTATATTAGCCATTGGAAGTCGATTGCTGGACATAGGTCTTCCAAAGAAAGGAGGTTTTGTGCTCATAATTGCCACCCTGGGCAAGAATGTTAGCAATCACAGAGCGCACCTTTTGCGAAGGGGATGCTGCTTCTCATCCCCACTCTGTGCATTTAGCACACTACACTGTTCCGGATGGATATACCGCCATTTATCGGTTCTGGTTCCTTAGTCGCCTCTTACGACACCTGGTGCAGTACCTCCCGGTACTATTCTACTCTACCGGTACTTTATTATACAGTGTATATCAAACAAACGAAAGTGTTTTAACCAAATTATTAACTAAGATTGAATTTAAACCTTCGGGAGATCACAGATACTGAAGTACGAATTTAATACTCGGAAGAATCCCTTAGAACATGAAGTTGACCTCTATATCCCCCAAAAATACCAGACCATAGATAACATTTAGCAAAAAAAAGGTTTCCTTAAATTCCAGACAAATATTTTTACCAGACTTTCCCCACCAAAGTCGAAGATTGCTCCGCAGAAATGTAGCCTTATCGCATTATATAGTTCTATCCTCCCCCTGTACAATTGTAAAGGGCGAAGGTAAGCCTGATAGAGTTACGGGCGAGCCACGCCGGGGTCTGAGCCAGTGTTTGTACGGGGGTCATTGCCATTGCGATAAGTGGATTGGATTCAAATAAACGTAGGCTCCGATTCTTGTATCCAAATACTTGTAATGTAAATCAGTTTGTGTTTGTTAAATTGACGGGTGGATCTGATGGCGCAGATGAGAGTGGTCCTATCTTGGGCGCCAAGTGTCGTAGGTTCGATTCCTACCCAGGACAAACATTACATGACATAAAAAGGAATTCGTATGAAGTAGGGCTACTATAGGTAGACCTATAACAAAAATCGTCTTTGTGTCTACCTGACATCTTTTTCTACCGCTACTGATTTTGATTTATTATTTCGGCTTTATTTCGGTTTAAAGGGTGGGAGAGGCAGTGAAATTACTGGGTAAAGTAACATATGATAGAGTATATCAGTGTTTTACTGTGGGGAGTAAACTAAAAAGAACAACTTCCTCTGTACCAGTTATACCTATAGTATAACTATGCGAAATAGAGTAGTTCAAATGCGACACTGCTCGGTCTAGTGCTACGTTTTACAATTGCTGCCACGCGTGCTCCGTGTAGCAAATGTGCGCATTGAGCGAACGTGGCGATGCACAAACCTACCAAAACGTTAAGGAGCAATTGGACCTCTCCAAGAAAGGAGGTTGTTTGCTCATATTTGCAGCGCTGGGCAAGTGTGTTGGCAATCACAGAGTGCAGCCATCGCTACGGGTATGCTGCTGCCCATTGTATTCATTTGAGCTGCACTGTTTCGGATGGATACACCACCATCCGCCTGCTCCGGTCAGTCACCTCTTACGACACCCGTTGCAGTAGGAACCACTATTCTACACTGCTGGTACCTCACGGCTTTTAATAACTTGATAATTTTACATAATACCTTCAAGGCAAAAAGAAGGAAATGCGCCAATGATATCCTTGTAATATTACGAGCGTCTATAGGCTGCTGTAACGCTTACTATCACGCGGACAGTACCCTTGTTTATCGACCTGTTCAATAAAATAAAAAAGCTAGATCTACATTGAGTAACATAGGCTTTATGGTATTTTATAAAATCAAATGTCCAGCAGTGGACTTTCAATGACTGGTGTGATAAGCCAGTATTTTCACTGCCTCGTTCACCCTTCTAACCAGAACACAGCATTACGAACACTGCTATTTGGCGGTAGGTAGGTGAAAGTATTGGTCGATAAGATTTTGTAAGATTGAGCAAATAACAATCAAATATATCATCTATCAAGCAGTCGTAAAATATCGTCAGTAGATGGTCTACGACTGTTTTGATAATTATAATGACGATGATTCTATGTTTCAATGCAAGTGATAAGAAGCTATCTTCTATTACTTTTTACTCGAGCTAGACCTCATACAAAAGTCGAGTGCATTAGTACTCCATTCTCACCTATTTCTACCGCCAAATAGCAGTGTTCACACTGTTGTATTCCGGTTTGAAGGGTAAGAGAACTAGTGGAATGGTCGGTTATACGCGATATTGTATCTTTAGTTCACAGGGTTGGTGGGCAGCTAGTGATATCTTTGTAGTAACACGAGCGTCTGTAATCTGCGGTCACGTTTATCATCATGCGGGCCGTATGGTTGCTGACTTTATAACATAGAAAAATCTTGTTTTAATTAGTTTAAGATAACACAATTTTTATTGCAGTAATGAAGAAGTAATTTAAAATAATATACAAAAAGGCCTATATAATACATAGATGTTAAACGAAAATAGTACATATTGTTAAAGAAATATGGCTTGTTTTTCTCCTTAGCCTCTTAATTAATACGGGCAGTTCACCATTGGCCGGAGTACACATCTTCAAAACCTTGACCAGATTAGGCCTACCTACACAAGAAAATACTACTACAAGCCCAACCTGATCAGGAATCAAGCTTAAAGCTTGACATCTTCAATATTTTCTCAGCGCGCGGTACAATAAAGGAAAAATAAAACAAGCTCATTTTAATATTCGTATGCGAACGACCATTTTCCATTATCCACCGCTACGCCATTTTTATTGTCTAATTTATTTATCCTACTTTTGTTCGGGCTTGGTGCACCTTCCTCCTGGATACCTTTTACGATATATTTTCATGTAGATTTGACACAGCCCGTCGGTATTGTACGTTTTCGGTAGTTTGGATTTAAATATGAATAGTTTTTTGCTTAATAGCAATAAAAAACGCTTTTTATAGTCGCTACTGTTTTAAATTAAATGTAATTTCACGAACAGAGGAAACAACATTATGCTACAAATAGCATATTTCACTTGAATGTCTCAGTAATTGCCTTATGAATGTGTAGGATAAGCATTTTGGATATTATTGTCATGTAATTAGGATGTTGTTTATCTCATTTAAAATATTCATTTTATAATCATTGATTGTTATAATGTTTTCTAAACTTTGTCAACGTTTTGTATTTACAACATTCTAAATAAAATATTTTATTTTTGTGAAAAAAACATCTTTAAATGCAGGACGGGAATGGACAGCTGCGTTTACATCTAGAAGTCACGCTTTGCGATTATCGATACGCTCCCCAGGCGTGGATATTATTGACAAAATACTCCCTTTCTTATGGAGGTTTTAGTCCATCAGTGGATGTCCCAAGGCCGTTTTAATGATCTTTCACAACATACCACCATAAAAATGCTGGATCTGATCTTGTCATCAATTGTAATCCGCAAATATCTGTATTTCTTTCTATAATATAAAGATAACCAAACGCAGATATAGAGCTATACCCCCCGCATAACTAAACTAAGATATAGAGTTAGTGAAGAACTTGGGAAATAGCATAATCATAAGTTGTATGTCACTTTACCAACTTCAGAATTGGGCAGTAAGTTAGAAATCAAAATAAGTTTGGAACTCTACGGCAACTTTGTCACTTGAAAAGCATTGTCTTGTAGTCACTTCGTGGAATATTTTATAATGTTTTTTTTTATAGAAAAACGTATTATTAGGATCACGGAGTTGGTAAAAATATCTATTCTTAAGTAAAAAATGGATTTTGACATTATTAGGTAGTATATATATATTGTAAGAGCCTTTTAAATAACTTCATAATTTCAGCTATTGGTATCCACTGCTGAATTTAGGCTTCCCCAAGAAAAAGGCAATTTTGCAATTCAATATATTTAAAAATATTAAACCAATTTAAAAAAATCCTTTCACTAATAGAAAGTTACATTACAACCTGGTAATGAACCGTAAGGCCGGTACCTTACGGTTACGTAGAGTAGAGCTTACGGTAGAGTAGAATAGTGACTCCCACTGCACCAGGCGTCAAGGCGAAACAGGTACCAGAACCGACAGATGGCGGTATATCCATTGGAAACAGTGCAACTCAAATGCACGGACGGGGGGACGAAGTATTTCCGTCTCGAAAGCTACGATTGCCAACACGCTTGCTCAGCGCAGCAATTATGGGAAACACCACCTTTCTTGGAGATACCTATATCTAGCAGTGGACTTCCAATGGCTGGTATGAATAAACTATATTTAACTATGTAATCTTTAATCTACATTAATAATTGAGTTATTATCTTGTTGTCGTGTCTTGATGAAAAGTTTAATTGCATATATCCCATTGGGGTAGGCAGATAATACAGATCTCTAATTGTTCCGATCTTGGCATACTTTTCTCACTTCCGTTACCTGTATTTCAAACCTTTACCTTCACTTTCAAAATAATAATAATATTATGTTAATGCCCTTTTATTCTGAATTGCTTCTTTTTTGTGTAAGAGTAGAAACAGGGTATCACACAATTCAGTGTGCTCAGCACTCTAGCTGTTTTAACTGAATTCTGCCACAAGCTACTCTACTCTAGTGAGAGCCCGCTATTTGTTTTAATTCGTGCTCTCATCTCTTTTATTTCTTTTCCCTTGCTGCGTTTGGTATCACTGTGATACCAATCTATTATTATTTATCTTAATTTTTCCCAGACAAACACCTTATCATGGTACTTTCATACATGCTTGTTTATTCTTAGTACTTCTGACCTGGTCCTTCTTTAACACCTCTTACCTGGTTAAGTTATGTTCGCCTGGCTTATTAACTTTCAATTCATTTATTTCCTAGACGGGCTAGATGGCGCAGATGGTAGACAGCTGTCTTACGCGCCAAACGTGGGTTTTATCCTCATTCAAGACAAATATTATATGATGATGTTTATGTTTGTTTTGTGTCTGGGTGTTTAATATATGCATTTAAGTAGTATATTTATGATTCCCTTGTTATCTGATGTCCGTAACACAAATGCTTTAAGCGACTTATCACGGAATCAGATCAATATATGAGATGTTGTAGGAAAAATATATAAAGCGAGATTTTCTCGCACTATATATTTATGTATTAACCTCCATGTCATATATAAGTAATATATAGCTTGAAGGTCAATATACCAACTTTATAATCTGTAAAGCGAATTATTATAAAGCGGCACGCAGCAATACCACATCACTAGTTTAAAATCAAATTCATTTTCTCCCTCTTGGACTGTTTGACTGCGTTAAAACCAGCTCGGCAAGGAGCAGTGCACCAGACAAAACAAGCGAGCATCTGATGATGCATTTAGTTAACGCGACACCATCGTCGGCACAACGCAGTTTGGCTGGGCGCAGATTTACTATCTACTGGTGTTCTCGAATTGTAAAGGAAATCTAATATCCTACCAAAACCATTTTCATGTAAAATCTATTAGGGCAGTACCAAAAAGTTAACAGATCTCTTGTAGAGCCAGGCTTTTACTCTACACGGTCTAACTCTACAAGCCTTAACTTCACAAACTTCACCATAGACAATATGTGGCTTAGTGGTATTCCTCTCATATAATTGGGGAGGAATTCATTTACTTTATATATAAATGTATATATATTTTTTATGAAGCATACATACTTGATGGTAAACGTAACCGCAGTATATACGTGTCGCCAACCCTGTGAACTAAAGATACTGTGTCACATTTACTCAGTAAATCACTTTCACTGCCTCTCTCACCCTTCAAACCGGAACATAACTATGCGAACACTGTTATTTGGCGGTAGAAATAGGTGAGAGTTAGGTACTAACGCAGATGATTTTAGTAAGATGTCTTCCTCATATAAATTCATCCATTTATCATTTCTGTAATACAATAGTTTTGTTATTACAAAAAATATGTTAAACTAGCAGCGCGACCTGTCTTTGTCTGGATGTGTAATAAGATTCAGTACAGTTGATCCCATTACCATTGGAGATGTAATCCCGTTTAAAGTCTCAAATCTAAAAGTAAAACTTCTATTAGACCAGTTCGACAAACGAGTATCATCATCATCATATGAGTCATTAGAAATCCACTGCTGAACACAGCCTTCCCCAAGAAAGGGGAAATTTTGCCCACAATAACCGCGCCGGGCAAGCGTGTTGGAAATAGCAGAGCACAGCTTTTGCGGTGGGGATGCTGCTGCCCATCTCCGCCCTGTGCATTTGAGCTACACTAATTTGGATGGATATACCGCCATCTGTCGTTTTAGGTACCTTGGTCGCATCGACATTTGATACAGAGTGAAGTACTAGTCAACTCTGCCGGTACCCTATGGCAATAAGTATGCAGTGTATAGCCCGCGTGTTAGTAAGCGGCACCGCAGCTTATAGATGGCCCCTAATATCTAAAGGATATCACTGACGCGACGCCAACCTTGTGACTTGAAGATATTATATCACATCGGCAGCTTCCCAGCTTCTCTCACCCCTCAAACCTCAATACAGCAATGCGTACACTGCTATTTGGCGGTAAATAAGGTGAGAGTGAAGTACCCAAACGATCTTTGTATTAGGTCTACCTCATGTAGACCTGTATAGAAACACTTGGTAATATATTTTTTCATACAAACTTCCCGATCCTGGTCGAAATTTTCAAACCTGGTACTGAAACAAATGCAAGACAAAATAATTATCCAATCCCATTTTGGCGATTGATTTATATTTATCTATATATATGAAAGGAGAAGCTGACTGATTGACATATCAACGCAGGGCATTAGCTGTAAGGGTAAGGAACTATAAGGGATGATTTATTGCATAGGGGTTCCTTTTATTACATACGGGAGCACTAAGAAAGTATTATTGAAAATTCACGCCTTAAAGTGTTAAGACAGCGGTGCAAAGTTAGTATGAGAGTTTTACAACTTAATGGAGGTGAAACCGCGGGGCGCTGCTAGTAATATATAAAAGAAGAAGCTGACTGACTGACTGACATATAAACGCAGAGTCTAAACTATAAGGGCTTGAAACATAAAAAAATCTCAAACAGGGGAATCTCTGCGTGAACACAAAAATTTATTTATGAAAACTCAGAATGAGTTTCCTAGGAGGTAAAACAGGGATGCAAAGGTAGAATGATTTTCTGTTTGTAAAATTATTTAAATGAAGTTCAGTATAAAGGATTCTTATTGAAAGTCAAAAGTAAATTGTTTTTTTTAAAGAAATTTAGTATTACGTAGCCCTCCGGACATTGTAAAGTCTTTGACATCAGGCTAGGACCGACATCAGCGGAACGTAAATGAAACAAGGTTTGTTCTATTATATCTACCTACACATACCTATTTAAAGGGTAATCACTACTTACACTAATAGCTAAAAAATACCTTAGATTTTATAAAGTATTTGATAAGTTTAAACTATCCATTTTGTAGTTACATGAAGGTAACAAACAAAAATAAATTCACTCGACAGTTCATGGTTTCACCAGACTTCGAGATAAGGCAATTGTGTTTCGGATATCAGACGACATATGAATTACAAATATAGAATGTAAATTTATTTTATTTAGAATTAATATTCTGTTGGACATAGACCTTAGACTTCTGCCAATAACTTCCACGCTGGCCAATCTCAGAGTGTAATTTTTAGCGATGAAAATGCTTCTGCCCATCCCCGTCCATTTGAGCTACGCTGTTTCGGATGGATAAACCACTATGTGTCGGTTTTGGTACCTCAGTCACTTTTTACGACACCGAATGCAATAGAGTAAAACGATTATTTAAAGCTGAAATAATATTTGTTTGTTAATTGAGTGAGAATAAACAATTTAGTGATATTTAAAGATGTGATAAAATAGTTAAATATCCCATTTTCCTGTCTGGTGGTGCATAAATTGCCTAAATTTGTTACAACACACAACAGTTTGTTTGTTAAAACAGTTGTACAAATGTTAATTAGTATTACAAAATATACTTCACAACAGAGCACCAAAGTTTGTCCAACAAACACCTATTACAAAAGTAGCCCGATCGCAGTGAGTAGTTTCGTGCCGGCAGTGACGTCACCGGCCATGCTAATGGCCGATGCGTGTTCCGGAAGCGGCGCGCGGAAGTGGGGCGAGCATCTCGCGAAAATTATCATTTAACGTTTTATTGTCGTGGGGTGAGGACGCCGGCATTGTTGGCGCTTTGGGACTTTCGGTGCTGTTTAGTTGGTTTTATATTTATTATTCGTTTGATTTACTGATGTTTGGGGTTGGGAGATTGTTTTGTAATTTATTTCTGTTCTGTACAGTATATAATATAATGTAAATGATTTTTGTGATTGTAGACTCATAAGGGCGTTTGCACTGTTTTCATTTACGATTCCTATTTGCGTTTTATATTTTAATTATTAACTTTTCGACCTCTCTTCGGGAATTATAACTCCAACCATTACATCTTACACTGTCATAAATATGGAGTACCAGAATAAGATAAAAGTACCTCCCTCTAAACCAGGCGTCGTAAGAGACGACTTTACTATCGGAACCGACAGAACATGAAAGATGGCCATGGGGCGGGTGTGGGTAATAGCGTCTTCTGCAACGCTCATCGGGTTAATTATTGGGCAAATGGTTATAAACCCCTACGGAAGGCTTGTAGCTAGCAGTGGACGTTTTGCATTAGTGGATATAACGAGATCATCATATGAGCCACTAGATGTCACTGCTGGGCATATGGCACACGAAGAAAGGGGGAATTTCGTACATAATTGCCATGCTGGGCTGGCGTGTGTGCAATTGCAGAGCGTAGCTTTCGCGCGGAGATGCGGCTGCCCATCCCCGCACAGGTATTTGAGCTTAAAATTATTCAACTTCAATTACATTCTACTAGGTGGCAGCACCTTACCTTTTTGTGTTACTGAGTGTTCTTGCGATGTAACATTTATTCTTAAGATAAATAAGTTTTGTATGTTAAAATAGTTGCTTTCAATTATAAAACCCATAACCAAACAGAGCTGCACTGTTTCGGATGGATATACCGCCATCTGTCGAATCTGGTACCCTAGTCTCCTCTTACGACAACTGGTGCAGTGGGAGGTACTATTCTGCTCCGCCGGTACCTCACGGCAAGAATACTAAATATAGCAGCATAATACTAAAACTCAAATAATAATAAATTCACAAAATATCTCATATAAATCGGACCTGATTTAGAGAATAGACGCTTAAAGCTTGTGTTATAGACATCAGGCAACAGCGGAATCACAAATATAATACTTAAATACATATGTATTCAATCTAGGTATTGATCTAGGCAGACATAGAACAAATACAAATATCGTAATACTATATGTTGATTTGTCTTGGGTGATGATCGAACCCAAGATCTTTGGCACAACCAAGCCTGTCAAATGACCGATGACCCTGATGACATTATCTTGACATATCTTTTGAACCAATAGGTTGTGGAATAGCCAAAATTAAGGTCGCTTGTTGTTTCGTTGTTTGATCTTCAAGAATATCAAGAAGATTGGGTATACCCACCCAATCAATCTTCTGGAAATTTTGCATACATATAGTTGGAAGTACGAAAAAGGACATAAGTTACATTTCATCCCGAAAAATTGTGCTTTTCCTGCAGGATTTACCATAAACACATGATCATCTGAGCTAAACGCAATCTATACGTACTACAGTAGGTACTACGTGTAGGAAATACACGCAGACAAAGCCGCTAGTAAAAATTAGTCAACTTAATATTTTGCATATTACGCAAGCACTCCAATCTATTTATTTGTGTCGATGAATTCATGTAAATCGAATAATGTTTCAACCTTTTTAAATATACTCTCTTTATGTATGAGACAATCGCAATCGGACGTTTAAAAAAGTCCACATAACATCAACATAAAAAATCAATACAGGTATATATAAATTATTCTTCAAAATAGAGTGATTACGCCGCCTCCGCCCAATTCGATTACCGACCGATATCCTTCGATGTAATATTTTATTAAATTCACCGAAATGATAGACGTGGCGTTATTTAATATTCAAATTATTAGGAATTCCGTTTTACGCGCCAATATTACTTACCCGGTCGGCTTGACGGAAATACACTTTTATTTTGTACGGTAAATAAGGAATGGGAAACGTTGATTCGCAGAGGTTTAATTGTGGGGTGAGTTGATGTTGAAATTATAATTTTTGATTTGGTCGATATAATACAGAAAGTTCATAACAATCTTTAAATTATAATTTTTTTTTACTAAAACATGATTCCAATTTTAGGAACCCCATTTTAATATCCCAGTTGCGTATTAAATGTATTTATGTTCCAGCGTACGTTTTACGACATATCTAGAGATAACTATCATTTGAGAAAGGAACAAAATCTGGAATACCCGCAGCGCGCACGGAGTGTTTTATGTTTGGAGGACGCTTGTGGCTTGGCTTCTGAAGCGGTCGGACGCGGTAACTTAGGAATTCCGGGGATATGATTTGTGGGATGTTACGCCATATTCCGCGAACTGTACGCACCCGCTGCCGGAAGTTTATCTTTTAACCTTTGAGACCAAACTGGAACGGAATCTTTATATTTGTGTGAATAGTACTTTATGAAAAATCCTGACTTTAACAGACATTTACGTGAATATTTATATAAATAAATATAGTGTCTGCACACGGTCAATATATACATGAAAATGTTATGTTTCTCCATAAAAACTAAGGCGTGTTTAAGAGAACATCAACACTTTATCAGCATATCATATTAGGTGAACATAGCCAAATATATATATATATATATATATATATATATATATTAAAGTAGTTTAATTCTGATTCCTCTGTAGTCTGGCGTCCGTAACACAAATGCTTTAAGCGACTTACCACGGAGTCAGATCAGTGTATGAGATGTTGTGGGAATTTATTATTATTATTTAGTGTACAGATTCTTTCTGGTGGATTGTGTTATGAGTCTCCAGTATACATAGTTTTAAGAGTCTAGTAGAAGAAGGTCGGCCTATTTCTTATGTGTTAGGTGATTCTGATGATCCCGTGGAGTCATCATCATCACATCAACCTTAAAAAGATTTTCACAGGACGTAATTCTTCCGATATCATATGATATCATTTTTAATTATTAAAAAAATGATATCATAATGCTAATTTACACAACATCTCATACGTTGATCTGACTTCAAGATATGTAACTTAAAGCACTTGTGTTACAGATATTAGAAAACAGAAGAATTACTAGTACTAATATCACTTACTTATATTAATATGTTACTAAAGTACAAATAAATACCACCCAGACACAAAACAAATACAAACATTTTTCTATGGCTGATATAATGATTTATTTAGAAAATATTTATATGCTTTGCTATCAATCCAAACATACAGATTTATAGTTGTTGTAATTTCGCCAGAAATTACCAGCAAGATTGGTCTATGTAAGCGATGCTTCAGTTTCTAAGCCTATTGGAAACGTAGTCAAAGAGCCTTAAGCTTAGATGACGCGACAATTCTCAGAAGATATCCCGTCTGCCTCAGTGAGATTAGAGAGTTCGTGTGGTACCGGCGAAGTAGAATAATAGCTTCACCTGATGGTTTTTTTATTAGACTACATCGGCAAAGCCGCACTAGGTGTTGTAACAGGCGACTGAGGTACCAGAACCGATAGATGGCGGTGTATTCATCCGGAAAAGTGCAGCTTAATTGTACAGGGCGAGAATGGGCAGCTGCGTCCCCGTCGTGAAAGCTGCGCTCTGCGATTGCCAACACGCTTGCCCAGCGCGGCAATTATGGGCAAAAACCTCCTTTTTTGGAGAGGCCTATGTACAGCAGTAGCCTTTCAATGGCTGATATGATGATGATGATAATGATGACACAGATTGAATCGTGGGACGCGGCTAGTAAGTTTATATCCAACTAAACTACTTATGAATCAAGTAAAACAAGAGACTCGTTGCTTAGAGAATTTCAAGTAGTAGATGTCAAGGGTATATTTTTTTTATATTTTCTCATGGTCTACCAATATGTAAAAGGTGAAAATGACCTCTTTTATACTACCTTCGCTGCAAACCACAAGTCACCCAGTGAAGCCACTACGCTCCAAATGGAGCAGAGCAAACACATTTCACCTCGGACGTGTGCGGAGTGTTGTCGCGTGGTTTTGCCGCTTCTTATTGTGCGTCGTAGATTCGATTCCCGGCGAGATACGTTGTTGGGGTGACCAAGTTACTTGGTAAATCTAAAGGTAATTAAGAAAACGTTACGTAAAGGAATCTTCGATTGCATTTTTTATTTCAACAGACCTGTTGTCGTAGATGGTAGAGATCCATCTTGTGTGCCCAACGTCGTGGGTTCGTTCCCCACTAAATATTTAGATAATGAATATTTGTATTTGTTCTGTGTCTTTGTGTTATCTATCTAAGTATTATATTTGTTATTTCTATATTGTCTTCTATCTGTAACACAAGTGCTTTTAGTGACTTATCACGGAGTTAGGTCAGCGTATTAGGTGATATTTATTTATGACTTTTAAGTTACTTTAATTTCAATATTAAAATTAAAGTAATTTAAAAATAAGTTATATTGAAATTTATTTACAATTTAATCTAATAATTATATTTGAAATTCATCTGTTGCCTGATATTTGTAATGGGTATAAGAGTTTTTAGTTACTCTTTACTGAGTCAGGTCTAACAGATCTCTTGTCTATTTACTTATAATAAAAAATCATTATCTGATCAGCATTTTAAGTCCACTGCTAGACATAGGCCTTTCCAATAAAAGAGGTTTTTTCCCCATAATTGCCGCGCCGGGCAAGCGTGTTTGCCATCGCAAAGCGCAGCTTTAGCGGGGATGCTTCTGCCCATCGCCGCCCTGTACATTTAAGCTGCACAGTTCCGGATATACCGTCATCTGTCGGTTCTGATACCTCAGTCGCCTCTTACGACACCTGGTGCAGTGGGAGGTACTATTCTACTCTGCCTGTACCTCGCGGCTTTGTCGATATAGTCATTATACAATTTAATTATTGCCCCTAAAGTTATGGTTTCCGACGTCCACCAAGCCTACCCGGCGCGGCAATTAAGGGGAAATTTCCCCCTTTATGGGAAGGCCTATGTCCAGGAGTAGACGTTGTAGGATGAAGCTGTTAAGTTTCTAAGTCAGAAAAGTCTCTGTGTTACTAAAGGGTGCAGTCACCCTATCTTCACCCTTACGGCTGTTTGTACGGTAGATATTACGTTTTGTCGTACCCCCTTTATGGCATACGCCTTGGGAAATAGTTCTTGGTACACATACAGTTTTATTTATTCTGTGCGGATGCATCTGTGATCGTCAGCGAAGTTGGACAAGCACGTAAGTCATATTGGTTGGCAGTGGTGATGATTACATTGGAAGACAATATAATGACGAGGTTAATGGCGCAGAGGGTAGTGATTCTATCGTGCGCGACAAGGGTGGTGGGTTCGATCTCCACCGACTGACCAATGTTGCATACAGAATAATTATAAATTCACATAACATTTTATACATTTTCCTGACTGTCTGACTGTTTTATTGTTGTGCCTTGATCAATCAGACACTTATATATATATATATAAGTATAGTATTTCATATACTGACATTAAAACACTTGTGTTGCGGATATCAGACAACGTAAAAATCACAAATATAATACTTAAATACATATTTAACATCCAGACACAAAACAAAGACAAAGCATGCATCATATAAATGTTTGTCCTTGGTGGGGATCGAACCTACAACCTTAAATGCACAAGATATGCCTTAAATACCATCTGTGCTATTAACCCAGTCTAATGCACAATGCACACCAGTGATTTTCAATTATTGATGCTCCACATTACACTCCATAGCTTTTTTGATCTACGATTTGAAATTCCCCAAGACACGTTTTTATCAACTATATGTACCTTTATGGGTCTTTTAAACATTTTGAAGGGTTCGAATCGACTAACCGTTCAGGTCGCGACGTGCGGCGCATATCAGTCAAGCGCGAGCGGTGAAGCCTGACGCCTGTATCGGGAATCAGATCCGGGCAACTATCGCTTTTTAACGATGACTGGGAGCGTGAGGGGAATTTCTTGTGCCCGGATTCTCGGTGCTCTTACGGTACGCCGGGAAATGTTTGCTCGTTTCTGGATTTTCGTTTACGTACTAAGAACAGCTTTAATTTGATTGTTTTTTAAATTTGAGGAGAATATAAAATTGTTTTCGTTACTATTAACCCGACATCTAAGATGATTCACAAACTTCAAGCTGTTGGATTCTGTTTAGGATACCTTAAAATATAACCGAGTCCAAGTTATCTATAAGAAATTACGGCAAAGTATCTGTGTTTGCATTATATAAACCTCTGAAGAATTACACACTTATTAAAATGCCTGTAAGTAGAAGTTTCGCTCTAATATACGGTCAACAATTTTCATTTACTTTTAATAAATATAGTTTTTTTTAGTATAATTAATTATGCTGTATATTTCCAGGCACGTCAAGTTTTTTTCAAAGACGCCGTCAAAGAAACCGCTGAAGTAACTGCATTGTTTAAAAGGAAATGCCAATAAAAACAGCATATAAATTACTGATCAAGTGAAAGTGTTGATATATTTTATTATATAAAAATTACATGTTGGGTTTTTGTCCATGATGAACTTCTAATATACTAAACCGATTTTAATATTTTGCTGTGTACAGTTTAATCCAACTAGAGTGATAGAATAGTTTATATATCTATTTCTAGTCACTATATTTTTTTCGTGATAAATATCATACATAATAAGCTATACTATATAAGATAGAAATAGAGGCGAAAGATCTGTCAGGTCGGCTAGTTTTCATATATATTAATTTTTTTTTTTAATATACCACTTATAGCGAGACTTATTACGTAATACATATAATTGGTCTCATGATTTTTGTGATCGACGCACCCGATGACGCAATTGGTAGTGGTCCTGTCTTGTGACACAAAGGTCGTGGGTTCAAACCTCGTCCAGGATAAATATTTATATAATGATATTTTTATAATATATCTGGATGTGGAATATTTATAATTCCTGTATTATCTGATGTCCATAACACAAGTGCTTCAAGCGACTTATCACGGAATCAGGTCAATGTATGAGGTGTTAAGTAAATTTTACTTATTATTATATAATTCATATTAAACTACAAAATAATCAACATAAAAGTCGTCAGAAGTCCAATACTGGACATTGGCCTCTCCAAGTGAGGAGGACCTTTGCCCATAATTGACGCGCTGATAAAGATTGTAGGTAGTCGCAGAGCGTAGCTCTCGCAATGGTGTTGCTGCTGCCCATCCCCACCCTGTGCATTTGAGCTGCACTGTTTCGGATGAATATACCACCACATGTCAGTTCTGGTACCTTAGTCACCTATTAACACACCTGGTGCAGAGCGAGGTACTTCTATTCTACTCTGCCAGTAGGTACCTCACGGCAAAACAAATAGTATATCACAAAGTATAAATATAGTTATATATATATAAAATATAAATAAATATAGTTTAATGTAATAAAACTAATAATTACTTCACGGTCCCAAGTCGACGAGACGTATTCCGGCGCGGCGCCAGCAACCTTCTGGCCCCAAGATGTCAGCGCTTGATTTAGGTAAATGGCAGTTGTATCGGGGTGAGATCTACGTGAGTTGCGTTGCTTCAGTTGATCGAGTGCGTGCGCGGGCGCGTGGGCGCGACACACCCGGAACTATTCGCGACTCGATAAACATCAAAATGGCACCTTGAAATATTGACAGTCACTTTGGTGGATTCATGAGTTTGTGACCCGATAGGGAATTTTTGGGACAACTTAATGATGCAGGCCTTTTTACCTTTAAATCGTACCAATCAGAAATTCACACAACATTTCATACATTATTCGTGCAAATACAAATGTTTATTTTATATATTTTTTTTTAAATAGGCATTAACATATTTCATGTTTTTATTTATCACATCACCCCCTGACAGTCCACTGCTGAATATAGGCCTCCCTAAGAAAGGGGATTTTTTCCTTATGGACAGCAGCATTCCCGTTGCGAAAGCTGTGCTCTTGCCATTGTCAACACGCTTGCCCGGCGCAGCAATTATGGGCGAAATTCCTCCTTTTTTTGGGAGGCCTATTTATTATATTGATTCTAGTAGTAGAATTTCAATGGCTGGTTTGATGAAACAAATAGGTGATTAAGTGGCCTATTTTAGAATAAGTTTGCCGACACCAAACGGGTCTATAAAACTAAGTTTATATCAGGTTCGTATCGCGGACCGTCATAATATATTATATAATATGTAAGTCATTCATAAGTATTTCTATATACATATAACCCTTATATATAAGAATATACATAAATGTGCATATTGTTAAATTGAGTATAGGTCGACCATTGGCCTTTGTTATTACACCAGGTCGACAAACTAGCATACAGTCCGTGTCATCTAAGCGTCATTGCAGCCTATAAGCACTCGTAATATCACAAGGTTACTCGTGATATTACTAACGCGTTGTCAAACTTGTGACTTGAAGATATTATGCCACCCAATAAATTCACTGCCTCTCTCACCCTTCATACCGGAACACAGCAAAGCGAACACTGCTGTTTGGCAGTAGAAATAGGTAGGTACCTCATGTGTCCTTGTACCTTAAAGTTTTTATTTATATATTCTACCCTACTATTATTATAAAATCGAAAGTTTGTAACAATATATAGTGTATGTTTGTTACTCTTTCACGTGAGAACTACGGAATAGATTATAACAAAACTATACAATGATATAGCTCATACATTGCAACAACAGAGACATAACCACATCGGAAGAATCTATGGCGGGACTACTCAGACGTTAATTCTAGTGCCAACAAACAAGAGGGCGAGGTCGCTCGTTAGTGAGTGACTCTGAGCCTGTATTCACCTGCGTGCCCAGAGGCGACAACCGCGCGTCGAAGCTACGGTCAGCCCCGCGGGGCTCGGGGGTCTTAGAGGGACCGACGGCGTTTACCCGAGGGCGCCTTTAGAGTCTCGAGCTAGGCTCGTGTGGTCGTCATTGGGAAATTAAGTATTTATTCGCAAAAGAGGAAAAAGTAGGACGGCTAGTTATCGCTCGTTGGGGCAGGAACTGCACGCGAGTGTAACTGATGGTGGAGTGCCAGTGAAAGGACAAGTGAGGGACACGACGAGGCACGTTCTTGTCATTCTTCTTATTTTGAGCGTACTCAAACGTCTGCCAAGTCCGATTCGCAAATTTGCTTATTATTCTGTGTGTTCGAGTTACAGGCAGGAACGAAGGTCTTTCTTTATTTCAATCACCTCTCTATTTGAATCCCAATTTAACACCAAATTAGTACAACTTCATTAGGAAATATGGCGGACTGTGATGAGCATGTCTGCTGTCTGTTATATCGTCAGGATTAAACCCAAGAAGCAAATTTTATTAATATTGGTATATATAAAGATAGACGCGTGCGTAGATAAAGAAGTAGGTCTCTTGAAGTAGTAATCATAGGCAGGCGAAGTCATGGATTTCAACTAGTATATTATATAATTTAAATGGATATTCAAGTTATTGCAAAAAATTAAAGGCGCAAATAATCTAGACCGCTTTTCCATCAAAAAATTTGCGTGAAAAATATATTCTACCTAGATGTAGGTGGGGAGGGTATTTATATAAACATAATTAACAGAACAAATATAATAAGGGTATATACCCACATAATCCTTTATATCCGTTTATTCATTTATATAATGGGTATTAGATAATACCCATTCCAATTCATACAGCCACCCAATTAATTCGACACCCGGAATCTAGTATCGATATCTCATTGAATCTATCCTTCACGACGGTCAAAAGGCGATCCCCTGACGTCAGCGCTCCCGACAATTACCGGTAATGAGACTATCCCGGGACGTGCCCCGATCGCCGGGATGCGTGGGCATGTGCGCGATGTATTGATTGACGATATCGATGTTCTGTGTAATCGATTGTTCAGGTGGATTATGTATTGTATGACTCCGGGTCATCAGGATCAGTTACATTATAAAATAAATAATTATGAAAAGGTAAATATTATAAAAATCCTTGATTTTTTAATTTTTTACTATAGCCATTTAAATTAAACTTTGCACATTGTAGATGTTTTCTAGACTGAGAAATGTGATCAAACTATTTATTCTTTTTTAGAAATTTAATTTTGATTTTAATTAATGTATCGTTGTTCAGATTTTAGGATTGAACATTCTAGATTTAATTGTATTAAATGCAGTAGCTAATTAGCAAACTTATGTAGATCTAAGAATTATAAAAAGTAGTACTATAAAACATCTTAATAATAAATAATCTTGAAAAGTCTTGTGGTATAAAATTTTAATGTGAATGTACCGGACTATATTTATCAAGTAAAAAGTGTTTATATTTAGTTCTCGCGTAAAAATAAATTTAACTAGTAGCTACTCGCGTTTTCATCTAAGAGCTGTTATATTGTAAAGTGTATTTAATGATAATTTACACAACATCTAATAAATTGATCTGACTCCGAAATGATTTGCCCAATGCACTTGCGTTACGGATATCAGACAACAGAGAAATTAGAAATGTAATACTGGAATAAATATTTAACACCCAGGCACAGGGTGGTGATAGAACCCGACCTTTGGCGCTAGATAGGACATTACAATCTCGTCACCATTATAATAAATTCAGTTGCTGGAAAAAATAATTAATAACAAAAATAATTCTCACACACATTCGCTTTTTTTCAGGATATACCTTTAAACTCATTATCTAACTAAACAAAAGTGAAAAACCACACTTCGAATCGATTAAATGTAATCAATGTGGCGACGTAATCGATTGATATAATCGAGTTCCCGCGTCCGCGCCCGTGTGTGGCTGGTGGCCCTGCATTTGATTAGGGTGGAGTGATTCATGCTCTGACGTGATGGGGTTCCTTATACGCGACGCTGAAGTGCCCTTTGATACGACTCGAGATAGCAGTTACTTATGTCAGCTGGTGACGGGGTCAATTCTGAAGGCTAAATGTTTTTGAATGTGCTGCGGTGTATGTGTTTTGTTTGCATTGGACGGTGTTTGTTCTTGTTTATTTTGATTTTGCAAGAAGATTTTAGGATTTGTGGAAACTACGAAATTGAAACAGTAATATTGTGCAAAATTAGAAACAATATTGCACATAGTCATAGTTGCAGTGGGCAGGGCACTTGATACACAAAATCGATGACCAATGGAGTCATATGTTTCTGGAATGGAAACCACGTACCGGCAAGCGCAGCCTAGAGCGTCCACCCACAAGATGAACAGACGATCTAATACGGGCTGCATACAACCGGTCCTATTGAGGATCACTCTGAGAGTGATATCTTTGTGATTACGAGCGTGTATAGGTTACGGTGACGCTCACTCATCATGCGGACTGTATGCATGTTGAGGACCTGGTCTAATAAAAAACCTGATTTGTTACTAAACTATCTTACCAAAAGGTTAATATTAATTTATATTTACACTCATTTGCAAAAAAACGGGCGGTTTTGATTTTAATTCTTCTTTAAAAAAATACGGTACCAAAATGATTTCAATCATCATTCAATTCAATCATTTGTACATGTTACTGGCCAGTCATAAAAATAGCCGTGGTGCTTAAAATAGTAAGTTATAAATTAAAATTTTCGATTGATGCTCATTTTTATAGAAAACCACTTTTTATCCTACATTTTTGGTGCGAAGTTCCAAAAGATAATATCGGTTTTCATAACTTTTAGTCAATTTTTATTAATTTATTTCATATTCTTAATTGTCAAAGCTTCATTTATTGCTGTTTAGCTGTAATATTCGAGAAAGTGGTAAAAGCTACCAAAATTATTGCGCTGCTCGAAGAGGGTTGCAGCCAATGCTTCGTGGCTCAGAGGCTAAGTGTAAGTCGCTCGACGATTCAAAGGACCTGGCAGTGGTATCAAGACATCGATTCCATCGAGAGAAGACCTCGTTCTGGAAGAAAACCATGTACCCAACCACGGGATGATCATTTGGTGTGAGTCGCGCATTAAGAAATCGCAAGTCTTCGTATGTGGACCTTAAGAACAACCTTGAAGAAGTAAGAAATGTGCATATTAGTCTATGGACGGTCTAGAGGAGGCTTCTTGCGGCCAATATACGCAGTCATCGCCCGGCTCTCGGCCCTAAGTTACTTCGTTAGCACAGAGTTGCCAGGCTTAGGTTTGCTCGAAATTGTGAGTCATGGACTCAAGAAGACTGGAATAGGGTATTGTTCTCTAATGACGCCAGGATATCTATTTCCGGTAAATATAATCGTAAACGGAAGTTCTAGTTCCTCATGCACAACCCGCATTGGCCGCTTTAGGCAAAGACTCAATTTTTATGGACGACAACGCTCGCGCCCACCGTTCTGGCGATGTGGAAGCGTATGTGCAAGAGGTCGGCATTCGTCGTTTAGATTGGCCAGCTCAAAGTCCCGACCTAAATCCTATAGAGCATGTCTGGGACGTTCTGAAACGACGCGTAAGATCAGTACGACCGGCTGCGCAGACCATCAGAGAGCTGAAGAATGTGATTACCGCAGAGTGGGAACGTATTCCCGAAGATTGGGGTCTTTTGCCTATAATTGCCGCGCTGGGCAGGCTTGGTGGCAACCTAGATGCCGACTGATTTGAACATCAAATTATCCAGGCTTCCACTTGAAAGCTTTCACAACAATGCTTTCAAATCTATCTAGCCATTGCAGTATCGATAAATAATCTAGATACCGACTCCAGTGCTAGGCTATGAATCAAAATCATTCAGAGCGCCAGCCAAACGCATAAAAAACAAATCGATCAAGATGTTTAGGAGTTCCGTGACATACACACGTATATAAATATAGTTATTAAGTCTATAAAATAATGCACCTCGAACACGGAATCTTTTAAAACCATCCATAGCACACATATCATTGCCAACATAAATCCCTCCATATTTATCATAACATTCGGATACCCAGACAAACCCTTGCGTACAAAATAAACAAAGCGCGTGTATTTATGCCTCGGCATCGTCTACGTGATGCTCTCGTACGCACCAAACAGACGCGCCTGCCGGCGGTTTAGAATTGTACGGTATCTGATGCTTGCTGGCTGCGGCGAAGTTATTTAAATATTTTTTTTAATAAATTTTCGTTTGTTGGTAGTTGATTTCTTATTACTTAATATATCATTAAAGGAAGCTATGTCATTATTATAACTATTGAATATCTTACGCTGAACATAGTCTTATTTTTGTCTATAATTGCCGCGCTGAGCGAGCGCGTTGACAATCGCGGAGCGCAGTTTTCGCGACGGGGATGCTGCTGCCCAACCCAACCCTATGCATTTGAGCTGCACTGTCTCGGATGGATATACCGCCATCTATCGGTTCTGGTAATTCAGTCGCCTCTTATGACACCTGGTACTTTTCTACTTTGCCGGTACCTCCGGCTTACTCAAGCAGAGTATTTTCTTATACATATTAATGCGTTCACTATTAATAATAAAACTAAATGTGACAGATGGAATACTTTTTAGCTTTTTGAACACATTGGTTGATCGTGAAAACTGCTGAACCAAAACGACGGATATATAAAAAATATTATTGACAAAACCACATTTTAATTAAAGTTTAATTATATGTGCAAACGTACCAATGTTAATATACAACACATTTTCCATTACACTGATTCTTATATCTAGACAAATAAAATAAAAAAAATACCAAATGCGAACAAAATCAGCAATGTACAGAGAAATAACGATACATCCGCTTTGCGGTAATAAATTCGCAAGGTAAGTCTGCAGCGATTTTTGCCTCCAGCTTTATTTACATAAGGAACTAAATTACCTCTATCGGTACCTTTGGGAGGAGGGAAGGTCGGGAGAGGGGTAGCATAAATATATGATGCTACCAGAACGTCGGTAGTCGCTGAATTTTTATTTCCGTTCACAACTTGTGAATAAAAGTTTCCATAGGTTCTGAATTGAACATATCATTTCTATATTACTAGTGCAACAAGTCAACTTCTGTGTTGTAATAAATTGCGAATAGTTTTAATGACATTCTTGTGCATATAATTGTAATTATCATTATATCAGCCATTGAAAGTCCACTGTTTGATATAAGTATCCCTAAGAAAGGGGGATTTTTACAGGCACGAGCGATGGCAATCGCAGAGCGTAACTTTGCAACGGGGAACGTCCATCCTGTTGTATTTAAGCTGCGCTATTTCGTCGTCTCTTCCATCTCACCTCATACATCAAAGGGAAGTATAATTACTCCGCCGGTACTCCACGGAAAATTATATATTTAATCCATCTATATTATCTAATAGTATACTTAATTCAAGAAGACAAGTAATTTTTCATGGAGAATTAATCAAAATCTGTTCTTAAAAATAACGATGACCCTAATGATCCTACGAGATTATAGATAACTATATATAATTAACGAATGTTTCAATAGCTATCCACACGCGTAGTTACCTTCTAGTTCTTTGACGCTCAGGTGTTTTCTTTATATATCAACTCTCAGAAACTTTTCACTCTAGTAATTCTATGTCTGAAGCTAATCTGTGTTGAGAATCTAGAGAAAATTAAGAAGAGTTTAGATCTAGTTTGCAGCGTGAAATATTAATAAAAATCTATGCATCCATCGGTAGAAACTTTTGTAATTATAATACAGATACAGGTAGAGTACCTATACTCTATATATTATATTATATATCTATATATTACATATAAAATTAGGCCTATTTTAAACTAGTCCGCACTAAACTAGTCAAGACTTAAAACTTATTCACGGCAAGTTTCTTATGTAAGTGACATATTCATACATCCATCGATCTATACAAGACCTCGCGTTTATAATCTTAGGAGGTTATAAGATATTTAATTAGTCTTACTCCAAACTATTCTACACTGAACCATTCAGGTCTTAAAACTAATTTACTGCAGGTTAATTACGCTGGCGACCAAAAAAGAACTTGCAAGAAAACTTATGACGATTAATGCTCTACTTCACTAAGTGGTTGGTGTTGATGAAATTTCTACCATGTCAACAACAACCATTGTCTTAGGCATGTGGGTCTATGCTAGTAATCTCAATGCAGATTTGTCATTAAAATCATTGGTCCGATGGTACTAATGATAATGATCATATCTTGAGTTCCAAAGGTCGTGGGCTCGATCTCTACCCACGACAAATATTTATATGAAGATATTTGTATTTGTTCTGTGTCTGGGTGTAAAGTATATGTATTTAAGTATAATTTTTGCAATACCTCTGTTATCGGATATCCGTAACACTAGTGCTTTAAGCGACTTATCTCGAAGTCAGATCAATATATAAGCTATATATATATATATATATATTTATATCAATTAGCAAATAAAGTTGAAAAGTATACCAATTTAATCCTGTTTACCTTTTACTCCAGTCTTGCACAACAGAACTAGGATTTTACAATTATTTTTTGTGCATTTTGTTGTAAAATAAAATCTATTATATTTAGTACAAGTATATTATGTTTAAGACACCTTTTCTTAAAGTCTTTTACAAGCAGAAAGTAGATGTATCTTTTGTTTAAATTTACTTGTATATGCTTGAAAGAATGTCACCGTCTGTGTTCAAATTAATTCCCACAACACCTTATACATTATAGCGACATACTTGACTCCGTGGTATGTCGCTTAAAGCACTTGTGTTACGGAAGCCAGACAACAGAAGAATCACAAATATCACTTACTTACATATATTTAACATACAGACACAGAACAAACATAAATATCATCAAATAAATATTTGCTCTGAGTGGGAATCAAACCTACGACCCCTGGCGCACAAGAATGGATCACTACTATCTGCGCCATCGGGGCCGTCAATGTTCTAAAAACTAATTTATAGATGAATTACTAGAATAGATGAATTAATAAAATAAAATACCGTGCGTGGCACTATTAAAAATTCAAATTCAAAATTTATTTCAACTAAGGTTCAAAATCCTACTTTCTTGGTAAATAATCACCATCTGTAATTTAGTTGAAGGTACTGGCACGCCTGCTCGCGGCATTGGTGACAAGCTGCAGCAGCGAAGTCTATAAAGATATTATCGTGATTCGTGGGCAAACTGGACCAGTTCGTTAGCAGCATTATGGGCGCGTGGACTGTAATTGGTACAAAATATACCCCCGACGAAGGAGTTTTTATAACATACGATAGTCTTTGATGCCGAGTTTGGTACTACAGTCGGCTTTTACGACACCTTAAACAAAGGGAAATAACATTTTATTGTTAATACGAAGATTATTTCTAAATCTCATTCTAGTGTAAAGCCGTGAGTTTCCGGCAGATTATAATAGTACCTACCTTACATCTTGAGTCGTAAGAGGCATAAAGGTACCTACTAGAACCGATGGGGTAATATCTATCCGAAACATATCAGCTCAAAAGCACAGGGTGGAGACAGGCAGCATTACCGTTTGCCACAACGCTTGCCTTTCTTGAGGAGGCCTATGTGCAACAGTAACCGTTTTATAGCAGGTATGGTTAAAGGTATTTGTGAAAATAGTAACTCCCTCTGTACTAGGTGTTGTAATCAACTGAGGGTATATCGGAACCAACAGATGGTAGATATCCATCCGAAACAGCCTAGCGCAAATGCCCACTCACCCACATCGGGTTGCGGAAACCATCGCGAAGATTTGCTCAACCAAAGAAAAATATTTTATAAAATCCCTGAAATATTTTTGCGATTCTTATGACCAGCAGCGAACATCCTACTGCTAATTAAAAGTTATGAAATTTTGTAGAATCATAAGTATATCAATATTGATTTAGAATACTTACATCAAACCAATATCGGCAGATAAGGTCGTGTGGTCCGTCTGAGTAGTATAGCATCTCTCCATGTAAGTTGATGAGGTACCGAAATTCACAGTATATCTACCCGAAACACTATAGCTTAAATGCAGTAGGGGGTAGGGTGGATAGTAGCACCTCGTTGCAAAAACTACGCTCGTCTATTCCCAACACGCTTGCCCAGCGTGGCAGTTATGGGCAAAATTTCTCCTTTCCTCGAGTGGGCCATTTCATACAGTAGACTTTTAATGGCTGATACAATGACGTCACATTACCCAGCAATTCTACGGCCTTACTCACCCTTTAAACCGGAACACAGTAATGCAAACAACAAGGGAAGAAAGAAACAAGAGCTATTTGGCGGAAGAAATGGGTGAGCGAGAGGGAACAATCAGACGACCAAAGGATATGATGATATAAGCAAATAAAGTTTATGTGGTTTTTGTACACATACCAATGGGAATTAGTAATGACAGACCAGTCTTGGCCTGGTAAACTTATCAATATTTATAATTATATCCCACAATACCTCATACATTATCTCTGATTCCGGGAGAAGTCACTTAAAGCAATATGTCACAATACATCAGACAACAGAGAAATTAAAAATAAACTACTTAAAGCACACAGACACAAAACAAACGCAAATATCATTACATAAATATCTATCATGGGTGGGGATCAAACTCACGCCTTTTGGTGCAAAAGGCAGGATCACCATCTGCGCCATTGGGCCCGTCTTTTTTAATTTAAAATTATCTTGTCTATAGATTAATCTAGATCAATTCTGTTCTTGAGTTATACCAATATTCGTTGATCGACTCATTGCACTTTCCATAACGGTCCCCATTCCGTTACAGCTATTAATTATGGAGAGGAAGTTGGCAGGTGTTTATTTATCTCTAAGATTTAAACGAATTAAGTGACGGTATTCGTTGCATCCTAATGTTATCGATAAAATGATTTTTGATGGGCTAAATTGATTTCAATTCGATCTCTTTGTAGATTTCTGGTTAGCCTCATTTGATAAGTAGCGGGTTAGTAAGTTGAAGTTGCAGTGGGCAGGCCACTTTGTACGCAGAACGGATGGCCGATGGAACTGGAGATAGGGTTCTGGAATGGAGACCGCGTACCGACAAGCGCAGCATTGGATGCCCACGCACAAGGTGGACAAACGATCTGACTGAAATAGGAGAATCGCGTCGGACACAGGCCGCATACAACCGGTATTATTAGAGATCACTTTAGGAGGCCTATGCCCAGCTGTGGACGTGCTGCGGTTGACATGATGACGATGCCAAATACCGTAATGCCAATGACTGACACGACGCTACTGAATTTACATCTGATTTTGTCCTTCTCTTCTTGCGTTGTTTTTTTTGTATTTATTATTTTATTTCCATCGCTACTAATATTATAGATGCGAAAGTAACTCTATCTATCTGTCTGTCTGTTACGCTTTCCCGCTTAAACCTCTAAACCGATTTTAATGAAATTTGGCACAGACAATCTTTGGATCCTAAGAAAGGACATAGGCTATTTTTTAATTCGAAATAAGGGTTGTTAGAGGTCGAATAGGGGGATGAAAAGTTGTATAGAAGAATCGCTATTTTTAGAGCTAGAAACTTGGAACTTATTTTTCAGGCCATTAATCCCTACCCTAACGTACGAAAAAACTCTGTCCGTCTGTCTTCTGTTACATTTTCCCGCTTAAACGTCTAAACCGATTTTGATTAAATTTGGCACAGACAATCTTTAGACCCTGAGAAAGGACATAGGCTATTTTTTAAATCGAAAAAGGGGTTGTGAGGGGTCGAAAGGGGGGATGAAAAGTTGTATGGAAGTATCGCTATTTTTGGAGCTAGAAACTTAAAACTTATTTGTCAAGCCATTGATTCGATATAAATAAACATGACATTCAAAGTTAATATAAGTTAAGGTAAAGAGGTATGGTACCCAAAAAAAAATTACCACGCGGACAAAGATGCGGGCACAGCTAGTACTCTTTATTTTATAGATGTGTTTGTTATAATTATATACTTTACTGACATTCTGTTTTGCCAGCAATGTACGCCTACAAATGACTAATATAGACTGCAAGTGTAATAATATAATAAATAAAATGACATGCCTGATGGCGCAGATGGCATTGATCCTGTCTTATGCGTCAACGGTCTTAGGTTCGAGCCCCACCCAGGACAAACATTTACATGATGATAATTGTGTTTCTGTGTTTAGAAGTTAAATAGTTGGGTGTTAACTGGGTGTATGTATTTAATTATTACATTTGTGATTCCTTTATGACGTCCATAACACAAATGCTTTAAATGACTTATCTCGGAGTCAGGTAAATAATAATAATAACTTTTATTTCAGAACAGACATTGTACAATATAAACGCATACCCACTAAGCTTGTATCGTTAACTCCATTCAACGATTTTCTTTATTTGAATAGTGTTTTAGTATAACTAATTACAAACATTATAGAAAGCTAAATCTAAATTTAAAGGAACGTAAGGTGGACGACTAGCAAAAGCATTAGACACCGAAGGTACTGGAATTTTGTAGACGCGCAACTTGACGCGTTTGTCGTAGTCCGCAGATGTAAGGGCATCTTTGTGTGTGGAGATGAGATGAAATGTATGAGATGTTGTATAAATATTTTTGTTAATGCTACAATCGTTGGAGTACTAAATAAATAAATCTGTCATTATAATCAATCTATACTTAAAGATGACAATTCCTAGTGTTACTAGCTCCATCTCGTGATATCGCGTACAGTCGCTTTTATGTCGCCACATTTTTTTAACTTGTAGTATAGTATAAACTATATCGTAAGTCCCAATATCACTCACGACGTAGTCGCACGGTTTAAGCACAGTTTTCTCCACCATCCCCTTTACACTGGCTTGTTAAGACTTATTCATGTTTGCTCATGTAACCGATAGTTTTGCCGCGTTCGTTTGTTATAATTATCGTGTTTCTTTGGTGACTAACAGCGCCTGGTTTTAATCGTTTTAAGTTGCAAGACTTAATACTTACTATAGACTTAAACTTTCCCTTTTTTCAAAAATCATCCCTTAAATAATGAGTTTTTATTTAAGAAAAAATATTTAACACGTGTTTCATGACTTGTCTTATGCAGTAAATTTAATTCGAATAATTTCAAAAGCATGAAAGTTTCATACTAGAATTACATTTCCGTTTTACCCCTTTAGGGGGTGAAATTGCCAAAAATCCTAGCTTTGTGCTCTACTACGTTACAAAAGGAATATAATATCAAGTTATTAATGATAGATTGGGCCCTGCATTGATTTGTCAGTAGATCAATCAATCAGTCAGTCAGTCAATTAGTCAGTCCGCTTCTTATATAAATATATAGATATTCGTTGCGAGTTATGTGCTCCAGTCCTACGCTCATATGGTTTAAATCTGTGATTACATAATACAGTTAATAAACTAGAAATAAACAGTTAATAAAACTTTATTCTATATTTTTTCTGTAGACGTTTCAAAATTGATTTGAAAGGATCCATGTCAAGGGTCTACAAGTATGCATATCGTGGTCCATTGGGTTCTATAATATGTATACTTGTTCTAGTTATTCAGAAACGTTTCATAACAATGTTGTCTGGTGAGAGTATCCTAAAAAAGTAGAAACATTTTGTTGTAATTTGCGAATAAATCGCGTTGCTTTAAGAATAAATTGTTCTAGATGTATAATGCATATTATTTCATGCTGACGTAGTTTTGATCTGGCGGTCCAATGCAAAAAGATAGCAGAATCAATCGTGTGCAATTCAATGCATTGAAGAGTAAAATTTTTCTTTTAATTTTTCCCATTCCAAGAGTAACAAAAAATATACGTTGCGCGAGTGAAAATTAACATAAAATTAGATTGCTAGCTCTAACGCTGGTCTTATATTGATTTAAGTATTGGTGAATTATACTCGAATACAAATAAAAACTTTCGCTGATGTTAACGACACCGCTGATGATTTAATGCTATTGTCTGCAGTTTCGTTCATGGGAAATAAATTTACTGTCCGCGTGATGTGTTCTTACAATAGTTCAGTGACCTGGGATATTACATCGCATTGTCTAGTGATATTCCTACATTTCAGTCTTAATTTTGACGGGTCCGATGGCGCAGATGGTAATGATCCTGTTATGTGCGCCATGGGTTGTGAGTTCGATTCTAATCCAGGGAAAATATTACTAAAATGATATTTGTGTTTGTTCTGTGTCTCGGCGTTAAATATATGTATTTAAGTAGTATATTTGTGTTTCTTCTGTTGTCTTTCGTCAACAAGTGCTTTAAGCGATTTACTAAGGAGTCAGGTCAATGTATGAGATGTTGTCGAATTTAGAAGAATTTAATATTATGATTAATACCGCAATATATATTGTTTGTTCACAAAATAAATAAGGGTACCCATGCAGATAGCTCTCGTAAAATACCAACCTCATATTAATAACTTTATATTTTGATTGGTACCTACTCCGTCGTCGGAACATCAAAGTCATAACAAACAACTTGTTAGGTAAAAATAGCAATCGAATAGAAACGTTTCGCCGAGCCTCTATCCGATGTACATTTGCGAACCACCGTTGACAAACAAACAAACAAATTATCGGAATATACGAAACGATGCCATTAACAGAGGCCAGGACGATGTTGGTTTATCGCAGGGGAGGGGTTCCTTTGATCCTATATTAATAAATTATTGTATGTTATAAATACATCATATAATTCGTAAAATAATTTGTTTGTCAACTTTCACTACTGGATCAGTAACTGGATTGCCAGCATTTATGTACAGTGTAGACAGTATTTATCGTAAAATAAAACGGGGTCAGCAATGTACCCTGTGGCAGGCTTGGGAAATATGGGAAAAGTTAAGATCATTCGCAGAGGTAGTCAGCATAAATTTTTGTATTCCTTTATCGAGAGTCGTGTATCGAGGTTTATCTTTTATCTTATATTTATCGAGGCTATAATTCCCAAGGATATGTCAACGTCGTCATACCCTATTTTATGTTTATAGACAAAGATTTAGTAAGTCCATTGAAAAGCGTATAAATTACGGATTCGATAACATACATGAAAGTTGAACAAGTGAAAGAGTTTGTGTATCTGGGAGTTGTTTATACGAGAGATGGGAAGTATTAAGAAGATATCTGACGGAGATTAAACACTGGTAATATTGTCAATGGAGCCTTACATGCTTTTATGTGCAACCAAAATTTGTCAAAAAGGGCACGACTCGCTGTTGGTTCCAACACTGACACATGGAAGTGAATGTTGGGTATGGCAAGAAGCACGCAAGTACAAAAAATGCTGTTGAAATGTAAGCACTTCGAAGCATGTATGGTGTGAGTTTGAGAAATGGATTAAAGAATAGTGTGAAAAGAGATCGATGTGGTGTAAAAGATGGTGTTGTAAGAACAAAAGAAAAAGGAATATTAAGATGGTTTGGACTTGCAGACAGGATGGATGAAAGTAGATTGACTGCACAAATGTATAGAGCGGAAGTGAATAGAAGAGTAGGCAATTCCCGCGTCCAATTGCCGCGCTGGGCAAGTGTGTTTGCGATCGTAGAGCGCAGCTTTCGCGACGAGAATGCTGCCACCCATCTCCGCCCGTATATTTGAGCTACACTATTTCCAATGTATATACCGCTATCTGCCGGTACTGGTACCTTAGTCGCCTCTTACGACACCTGGTACGGGTGAGGTACTATTCTACTGTGCCAGTACCTCACGGCGTAATGTACTAACACCTAAATCAACCTAATACTAGTATATTACAGGCTATCTAACTTATCTAACTTTAAGTTCTCCTTGCAATAGTTAAAACTGAGTAATTTGTTTTGTCAGATTAAGATTTACTCTTCAAATTGCTTATAAAATAGTTTAATCTATTTAATTGCAACGGATTTAATTGCACTTGATCTATTCCGAATTGTGGGAATCAATATCGATATTTTTTACATTCATTAGGGTTCTCCAGCATTTGATGAAATTAATGCGGAAGTACACATAAAATACTATAGCACGAAAAAAAAAATTAAACTTATTACAAATACTTAAAACTTAACTTAACTATCAAAAATAATCCTAATACGAAGTCAAGATAGATACGCAAGTAGAAATTAAATTAAACGACAGTAAATGTCTTTAACTTTTCGTATTATTCTGCTAGATCCAAAATGCGTCATATTTTACAAAATCCTAGAAATATTGCAACTTGTCCGCTTATTTAAACAAAATGACAAATGGCTTCAAGCAGATTTCAACAGACAACGTGTTCTGAAAAGTTTTCGAATAACTAGAACAAGTATGGACCCTAATGCGGTCTTTTACGTCAATTACGTGTTATTTTTTCACTATTTATGCTGAACTGTTTATACTGAGTCGTGGGGTACTGGAAAACTAAAATAGTACCTTTCCTCCTACCAAGTGACGTAAGAGGCGATTGGGGTACCAGAACCGACAGATGGCGGTATATCCATTTGAAAAAGTTAAGCTTTGATGTAACTTTGATGGGCAGCAGTATTACTTACCGAAGAGTTACACCATGCGATTGCCAACACGCCTGCCCAGCGCTGCAATTAAGGGCAAAATTCACCGTTTATGGGGAGGCCTATGTCCAGCAGTGGACGTTGAACAGCTACAATGATGATTACGTAGACTTTAGTGACTGCATCATTGACGGGTAGTTACATTGCTGATATGTTGCTCTTAAATGATCACAAGTCTGTTTATTTAAAAGGAAAAGCTGACTGATATATCAACGCAGAGCCTGAATTATAACGTCAGAAAAATCCAGTATTACATAGCCCACTTATTGAAAAAAGTTATAATCGTATACTTTAAATTTAAAACATTATGCTTAAAACAAAAGCTGAGCATTAATGATACTCGGTTTGTTCTCATACATATTGTAGGCAAAACCGCAGAGCACTACTAGTGACCGTATAAAGGCACTGAAGTATCTAATAAATGATACATCTACAGATTTCTGAACATATCATTTAGAATCTTGAATTCCAATCTGATGCACAAGCTGAAATAGCTCGTAAAGCTAACTCCATCCTTTGTCAAATACTAAAGTAGTTAAAGTATAATATATCCTGCATATACTCATCTCAAATTTCATTAGAAGAACTCATATTTTTTCAAATAAAATGAAAGTTTTTACTCTACTATTGCATATTTTAGTAGGGTGGTTTCTCAGTGAAATGAAAGTCTGATAAAATTTAAAAATGAATATTATACAGATTGTCGAGATTAATAGAAGCAAACTGATCTGCCGTGGGGTACCAGTGAAGTCAAATACTATCTCCCTATAAACCAGGTGTCCTAATGGGCGACTAAGGTACCATAACCGACAGATGGCTAAATATCTTCGATACTGCGCTATTCAAATATTACAGGGTGGGATGGGTAGCTGCAGTTTCGTTTTGATCCTGCGTTTACCAGTGGACTTCCTATGGCTGATATGACAATGATTATTAATTTATATATCAATGATACCTTTAAAAAATGTTCAGTAAACGAATGCTTGTTAAATCTTGTAAGTGTTCGCTACATTTGCTCGTTCACTACAAGTAAATGCTCGGGCTTATCTCAATATAATGCGTAAATCGGTAGAAGATGCATCCATTTTATTTCCAGCCAAAGGTTCCGATGACGACAGCCACGTGTCAAGACTAAACACCTGGTGCTCAGCAATTGTACTTATCGTCACGTATTATGATAACACCACCGTGTCCCACCGGGGTCAGTAGAGACTATGGATCTCCACTTTTTATGATCTTGGCATACCTCTCTCGATTCCCTTACGCGCATTAGTCCTTTCATACACCTTTGTTCATTCTGACCTCTTCTACTTATACCAACTCTTCCATTTACTCCCGTTCCATATATTCGTGCAGTCATTTGACTTTCATTGATCTTTTATACATGTCCAAATCATTTAAACAATCCTTTTTCTATTGTTGTTATTAGATCATCTTTTTCACCACTTTGATCTCTTATCACACTGGTTTTTAATCTATCTCTCAAATTCACACCACCATATATACTTTCAACAGCATTTATACTACCCACGTGCTTCTTCTGCCACACCCAACATTTACTACCATACGTCAGTGTTGAAATCAATACACCTCTGTGAACAGTGAGTCGTGCCCTTTTTTACACGCCTTTTTGGCTACCCATAAAAGCATGTAAGGCTTCCTTTCCCTTTAATATATTATAATTTTTTTAAGTGATTCTATGTAAGCAATTATTCATCATATCAGCCATTAGATGTCCACTGCTGGACATAGGCTTTCCTAAGAAAAGGGGAATTTTACCCATAATTGCCGCGCTGGGCAAGCGAGTTGGCAATCGTAGAGCGCAGCTTTTGCGACGGAGATGCTGCTGCCCATCCCGCTATCTGCATTTGAGCTGCACTGTCATGGATGGATATACCGCCATCTGTCGGTTCCGGTACAGATGGAGGTACTATTCTACTCTGCCGGCACTTCAAGGCTTTAATTATTATTACAAAAACAAAATTCTATTTGCGACCTCACAGGCAGATAGCTGATAAAGTAGGACATATAGTAACAAAAATGAGATTCTGAAAACGATTCGACAACTTCAAGTTTACAAACATCAGTTTTATACAAACTTTGCAACCCAGTTTTACTCATAGAGAGTGAATATTCAAAAATCATACCTTGGGGAACCCTTACGTTTTAAAGGGTACCCTTGTGCAACATTTTAATGTTTTATAACTCTTACAGTTAAGTCACTGCGTTGATATATCGGTCAGTCAATCGGTCTACTTCCACTTTTATTTGTATTGTTACAGGTAATTCACTTCTATTAGACTTAAACGTGGTTTTAACTTTAGTAATAACTCTTCGCAGTAATTTTAAACTTCTAGATGTTCTAATTCTGAAATAGTAAACGTTAATGTCTTTAGACGGTGTTGAATAACTAAATAAAAAAGGTGGAGCGAGAAAGGAAATGCTTCAGGACTTTTTAAATTACATCTGAGATGAAAAGAAAATGGTGGGGCCTTTTCTCTAACAATAATTGTCACAGAATAAAAGTAAAGAAGTAGATTTACGCGTTTAAAAAACAATCGTACCGTTAATTTGGGGAGAGTTGACAATTTCCTCGCAATTTCGGCGTTTGCCCGACACCGTAGCACAGTTTAGAACTTATTCTTTTGCACGCGACCAATTAGACAAGAGCCCTGGGAAACCTTTGGCATGTTCTCTTTGGGCTATGATTTAGTGAGGCGGGCGGGGGGGATGGGGTCTCAAGGTAGACCGGATTGGGTTTTAAGTAACCGCATCACGTAGCAACGTTCCCCTGATCTCACGTGCTCGCAAAATTGGTCGGTTAGTAGTGATGAGGAAGTTTTAATCGATTAAATAAATTCAAATGTAGTTTAATTGGAGAAATGGTAATAAGATCTGGCAGATATTGGTAATTTTTAAATTTTGGAATTAGCGAAAATGCGTTTATTATTTTGTTTATTTGTAGGAAATTTTCTGCTTCAATAATAATAAAAATAAATCGATACGACATCTCATTCATGTAGCTGACTCCAAGACAAGTAGCTTAAAGCATAATAATACAAAATTTATATGTAAAACATTTAAATGTGATACAAAGTAGTCATTGCAATTGAAGTGAAGGGTTTACAATATACGGTTGCAACAAAAGGCGAACCCTGACATCAAAACTAGAAAAAACTGTATTTTCAATGTCAGTGATTCCTCGACATTTTTTAACTTTTTAAGCGCAACTTCACGATCGTGAATATAATTATCGAGTTACAGTTCCGTTAAGTATGCAATGTTATGCATAAATCAAATGACAGAGGAATTACAAATATAATACTTAAACACATATAACTAAGGTTGAATTAGATCTGTATTATATTTTCTTGGTATTTTAACTGTTGTGCTCCTCGATGTAGTCTGAAAAATAATAACACTACAATTTTAAACGTTACTGCTTGATGGGGCCCTAATTAAAAAAAAATAGAGACATAATACAAATTAGAAATATTAGTAGTAATTCATAGAAAAATTTTCTAACTTAATCATTCTTTTAAGAAGTTTAATGACTGATATGTCTATAAAAAATCAAAATCATAATTTATAACCGATGTTTTCTGGAAATGAATTATAATCATCATTTGTAACTTTTTTGTGTTGAGAAAATAGACAAGTTGATATTTTTCTAGTAAATATCATTTTAAAAATAAATTAGCCATTTCTATACATAAAATTCCTCAAAGTAGTTTTATGGATGTCGTTATTAAATTTGTTTGGTTAAATACAAATCTTTAAAAAAGAAAATTATTTTTCTGAATAACAAATCGTAAATGTTTCACGTTGCGTTTATTTCACTGAACAATTCTTCTATTAAAATTTCTTAGGATACAATTTAATAAATATTATCATAATAACGTTTAAAATTGTAGCCAGGCGAAATAATCACGTTATAAGTTTTAATTGTGAAATCGAATGGGATGCAGCACAACACTAAATAGGAAGTGTTGTAGCCTAGGTGCGATGGCGGCGCGCGCTTTCGAACGTCGCACCTCCGTTCGGAAACTGTACCATTGCTTCGTGTTATACGGACTTAATGTCTAGACGTAATACCTTTAACGGGTAACATTCTTGTAATGAAAGTGTCGACTCCTGTTTGAGCAATTTAATTTTATAATTATCTAATATTAGAAATACGAAATTAAACAAGAAATTATAAATGTGACACCAAACAGGTTCATTCAGGTTTAAGAGACATTCTACTTTCATCCACCCTTTCTACATGTCTAAAGCATCTCAATATTCTTCTCTCTATAGTTGTCACAACATCATCTTTTATACCACATTGACCTCTTATCACACCAGTCTTTAATCTATCTCTCAAACTTACACTATACATGCTTCAAAGTGTACACATTGTTCAAGAGCATTTATTCTACTCGCGTCTTTCTTCTACCATATCCAACATTCATTACTATGTATCAGTATTGGAACCAACACACCTCTGAACAATCAGTCATGCTCTTTTTGACACTTTTTGGCTGCCCATAAATGCATTTAAGGCTTAACTTCCTTTTAATATAATATAACATGAGACATTACATAACATAAGACAACTATGTACAATTAAATTATTTTAGTTACATCTACAATTTGCATATATATCCATGTTTGTATACCATAATACATAATCTGTGGGACAATGTATTTGACACGAACACGTTATTTATTTTACAAAAATAAGTTAATTGTACGATTAACAAAATATTTACAAAAAAGTAGTTCAAAAAACAATAAAAACATGTAAGTCATAAACATGTATATATACTGTATGTGAAAAATACATGGTCACAGCCGAGGATGTAAAAAAAAATATTATATTTTTATTTAATTAATAAAGGACAATTACAATACTAATTTACTACTAGTGATTCGACCGATGTTAGATACAAGAATGATTAAAAAATAATGAACACGACGCGGTGTT
>JACJUM010005602.1:268179-293548 GCA_020976665.1 Heortia vitessoides
CGAGCACACACGTTAGATCTAAAATTTAATAAACTATCACGTTCTCTGCTAGTCTTAGAGTTTTACAAGCCATTCACAATAATGTTGGTGTTAAATCATACCTTATAGTGCTTCCGCAGCTTCGCTAATAGGGCGATGTTACGACTCCTTTCAAGATATTAACTGAACTCAAATCAAGGGTTCAGAGATCCCCAATTAGCCTCGTACGGAACACAGACGAATATTTCGCATTCCCGCGCCGTCATTAGTCTTGCTCATTATCTGTAGCATAACATATTGACGAGTAGTGAAGGGAAAACTATTGTGTCGATAAAAAATCAATTATGGTTAATAAGTTTTTTTTTTTCAATATTTATGATCACTTTTTTAAATTAAGTGTATCGGATTTATTTATTTATTTTATTTCGCTTATTCCTTCATCATCTACTAGATATTGTACTATATATTTAATTGATATTTGACTGCCACCTATTTCCATTGACAAATAGCAATGTTCGCATTGCTGTGTTTAAGTTTAAAGGGAGTGGAGTGGTAATTAAATTACGTGGTAAATTAATACAGTATTTTCAGTACTGGGTTGGTAACACTGGTTGAGGCTTTTTCAAGAGATTTCTCAATAGGATGCGATTTCGGGATTTCTACTAGTCTAAAACTTCTACGGGCATGCATGGTGGCAATTGCTTCGCGATGAAGATGTTTCTACCCTGTACACATTAAAATTTTGGATGGATATAAACCTCTTCCGACTTTTGGTACTGGGATAGGTTCCACTCTGCCGTTACCCAGTATACTTGTATAAATTGTTCATTCATTATACCAGCCATTGAAAGTTTACTGCAGAACTTAGGTTATAGGTTTCGCGCTGGGCAAGTGTGTTGACAATCGAAGAATGCAGCTGCAGGCGCAATTATGGCAGGGCAAAAAGCCTCCTTTCTTGGAGAGGCTTATGTTTAGCAGTTGACTATCAATAGCTGGAATGATGATGATGATGTAGATATATACGCCTATCCTGAAATTATAATACAACTACAATTCACTAGTATTTAATCTTATCAGCGAAGTAGTAGCAGTAAACGAGTACCTACTTCAAAGAAGCAACATAATTATTTTTTCCAGTATATTTATTTTTATAAACATAATTGTAGAGTTAGCGTTAATAAATAATAAAAAAAATAAATCTCGCATTTAATAGGACCACCTGTTTTTATTTATGGAACTAAGTTGAAGATCTCGTACGCACGTGACAAGAACGAGTCGTGTCATTTTTGAGTCGAAATTTCGTAACACCATTTTTTCAATGTTGTATTAGGTATTTTTTTATTTAACTACAAATACTCAAACACAACCTTTTACAATTTTGAAGTAATTAATAAAATAATATTTACTTAATTGCTTTTAGTTTTATGCATAGAAAATGGTTGCTTGTATTTAAAATTATATTTAACTAGAGACTAGAGAAAAGAATTGATTTAACTCAGGTGTCATACGGGACTCAAACCTTTATGTTACCTATACCGGGGGACTGCATTACCATTGTTAGAACACATGTCGAATTTTTCCTAGTGCACGATGTATTTGTTTCTTCTTCTTCTGAAAAATTAATAAGCTGCAGATCTCACAGTCAGGTCGAAGTTAAATAAAATGTGTGAATTTATTATTATTAGACTTTAAACTCATTTGGTAAAGGATTATCATTCAAGTCACCAGAAATTCTCTCATGCCAACCTGTTATTATGTTAAATACATTAAACCCGCCGATTTCCATATACGTTGTCCCGAATATCGATGAATACATAATTCTTCCCACATCACTAGCACTAAATCACTCACCGACACATCTCCTTAATTTACCGTCCACTGCCCGCGTAAATCAGTCGGTAGGCTATAACTAAGGCGACTACGCAATGTAGCATGCGCAAGGTCAATTGCTCGTGACCCTAAATTGGGAGTCGACGGTATTTTGACTACGTAAAGAAAGATGTATGGTTAGTAATTACATGTTTATATTATTTTAACTAAGATTTTCAAGTAGTTTTAGTCATAATATTAAATACACACTGTTTTCTAATTTATTCCGATTTGATATATATTTCTGATTTGTGGTGTAGTATATTAAATAATAAGTTTCATGATCTTGATATGTTGAAAAATACTTTATAGAATTTCAAACTAATATTAAAGAAAATAATTCAGTGTTCATAACAGTGAATTAATTATTGAAACCAATATATACCAATACCACCCTAGCATCCAAAATATAGCCTTTCAAAATGAAATATTTTTTAGGTCATAGAATAAATCAAATCTATAACTTATTACTCTAGTAAATAAACAAAAGAATTGAAAACAAAATAGTTATAATGAAAATTAAAGTGTGTGTAAGTGCGTGTATGTATGTTTGTGTAATTGTGTGTATGTACGTGTGTGTGTGTGTGTGTGTGTGTGTGTTTGTGATTTTCGAGCATGCACATCCCTACTAATATTATAAATGCGAAAGTAACTCTGTCTGTCTGTCTGTCTGTCTGTCTGTTACGCTTTCCCGGTTAAACCTCTCAACCGATTTTGATGAAATCTGGCATAGACAATCTTTAGACCTTAAGAAAGGACAAAGGCTATTTTTGAACTCGAAATAAGGGTTGTAAGGGGTTGCAAGGGGGGATGAAAAGTGGTTTGCATGGATCGCTATTTTTAGAGCTAGAAACTTAAAACTTATTTTTCAGGCCATTGATTCGATATAAATAAACGTGACATTCAAAGTTTATATAATTTGAAGTAAATAGGTATGGTACCCAAAAAACTATTCCACGCGGACGAAGTCGCGGGCACAGCTAGTACTATATAATATAAGGAGTGATGCGTAATTTATAATTGCCTCTGAATAGTTGCACCATTGATGTCTAAAACTAAATGAATATGTTTATTGCAGCAAAACGGATAGATATTTTAAACTTGTTAAAATTATTGCCTCGATATTGCTCAGTTGAATGTATACTGCAGAAAACTTTATTTGTTAATGTGATTTGGTTGTGTAAGAATAACAATATTTTTAAACTGTTTGTTTACGTAAAGTGTTAAACTTGTTATATAGTACTGGCGGGCCCGACAGACGTTGTCCCTATAAATAATCTAGATACCGACTGCAGCGTCACAGGGGGTGGGGCTTAGGGGAGGATTTTTGAATCTAATTAATCATCCAGGCTCTCACTTGTATACTGTACGTCTCAATTGGATGTAGGCAATTCATTTATATAATTTAAATTAATTCAAATCAAACCAGCTTAAACGGTTGCAGTATAGATTAGAAACTTATATACCGATAACAGCGCCATTTGATTTGTAAATCTGAATCATCCAGGGCGCCACACATATGCATAAAAAATTATGTATGTCGGGTCAAGCCGTTTAAGAGCACAAACGGTAGAGATATATATATGGAGATAGTATATGTAGATTTAATACATAAATATGACGCGTAATTAGAGTCTTGACACAACTATTTACAAGCTTTTGATATGCAATGTAAGTATGTAATAATAATAATACTCGTTAGTGATACAACAGTCAAACAATTACAGGTAAGTACAATTTACATTGACAGGTGATTCTCTCAATCTCACTGATTGAGAGAATCACCACCATCACTCTGACTCATTCACCACAATCACTCTGACTCATTCACCAACTTTTTAAGTGATTAAAGGATTGTCCGTAAAAAGGTGTGAAATGCTCAAGCATCAAACTCTATGCTTCTTCTAACTTCAGTGATTTTTCATGGCTATCAACTAAGAAAATAAATTTGAGATACCTAGGTGGGGAAGGAAGAAAGAATTTAAGTGCGTATGCCTTGGGTGAAATAGTTCAATTAAATTTTGAAGCAGATATTATCTTCAACCAATTGAGCTGAAATTTTGTATGCTACATTATTTATCCGGTATCTTTACTGTTTATCCGGTGTAAATAAACAAGTATATTCAATAATTATATGTAAATAACAAGTACAAGTACGTAAATTTCGCAACAAGTTTTTTAATCACAAAATTTGATTAAAATGCGAGGTGAGATTCTAAGTTTTAAGCCTGTAAAAATGTAAAAGTTAAGGTTGTTTCCTTTTTTTGATACAGATAACGAAATACACATAAAAAAATTACACCATATCCTACGATTTCTACAATAGAAAAAAAAATATCATTGTGCCAGAAAGTCTTTTCATTTTTTAAACAATAATAGTTTCTACATCACATTTAGGAGTAACGAGTATTGATGTTAAAATTGAAATAGATCGAAATTAACCGGATTGTACTTTCACAAGTTATCAAGAACACAGTTTAGGATTGTAAATCGAGAATTATCGATAATTACATCACCATCATTATCGTTATAATCATCATAACAACCGTAAAACGGCTACTGTTGGAAATAGGCCGTTCCAAGGAAGTGGGAACTTTGCCTCTTACTGCCACATAGCCGTGGTGACAATCACAGAGCGTAGCTTTGCTATAGGATTGCTGCCACTTAACCCCACCATATGGCAATTTAGCTTGTGGATATACCACCATCTATTACCTAAGTTACCTCTTCCACTTGGTACAGAGGGAGGTACTATTTTACTTTGCCGGTAGCCCACAGTTAAATATATTCTAATTGCAAAAATTAGTCTTAAGCTAAATAACCTCAATAGGGGCACTTTTGTGCAGTATATAAAATTTTACTGGCTGTAAGTGATTCGTTGCGCTGACAGTTACATATCAGATTTGATATCGTGCAGCAAGTCTTAAGACTAGACTGCAATCTGGACAGGCTTTACAAATAAGTTGACTGCTGTTTCAATACTCGATCGAAGAATAGAACCTGACAGAAAAACTGACGATAATAAAGGCCCTGTGCCACCTAGCTCGGGTATTTTATACATTACCTTTGTAATACAACTAAACATATATTCATACATAATATTTTCTCATATGAACGCGTCCAGTGATCAAAATAAAATTTCTCTTCTATCGACATTTTGGCTACCCTACGGCAACAATTCTTAAGATACAACTATCGTTACTTATATTACGCCAGATCGACATACAAACATACGGACCGCGTGATGTTCAAACGTCACTGCAACCGCTCGTAATAGCACATGTCATTACCGCGTTACCAATCTTGTGACTTGAAGATTATGCCGCATTACTCAGTAATTTCACTACCTCTTTCATCCCTTCAAACCAGAACCACAGCAATGTGTATACTACTATTAGGCGATAGAAATAGGTGAGACTGAGGTACCAATAGAGACGACTACTGTATGAAATCTACCTCATGCCTATCTCATTATTTGGCCTACCTGATGTCACTTTTATTTTATCACCTTACGTCTAATTATGTGTAATTCTAAATACATTTTCTCTTCCACTATTTGATATAATTAAGCTACCTTCTTTTGGGCACTAGTGATTAACAATATTTGTAATATTGGTGGGTCACGCCCAAACTACACGGAAATTAAAGTTGGACACACGAGAATTATTTTAACGTTTCCTTTAAAAAACGTACAACATGCAATTTGGAGTACTTAGAGTATTGTTGCTGGTAATCTGTAAAGACGTGGCGGTAAGCGCAGAGATTATAATAAAAATAATCTTTGTTTGTAGCAAACTACAATTTAATAATGAAACTTTAAAAACGCGGCTTATTTAACTTTTAAATGTTGAAAACAAAGAATTAAAAATAAATAAACCGTGTTTTAAAGCCGTTAAGGAATAATTTTAATAACAGTAGTAAAGTGGTATACGTAACATATGGTTATAAAATCCAATATCTTTTAATCCAATTTATCTTGGATTGCAATGAGAGCCGCTTTCATGTCAGCCATATAAAGTCCACTATTGGACATTGGTTCTTCCCAATGTAGGGGGATATTTATCCCCCTACGCGCCGGGCGTGGTGGCAACCGCAGAGTGCATCTTCGCGACGAGAATGCTGCTGCCCATCCTCACCCTGTAACACGCTACGCTGTTTCTGATGTCTATCACCATCTGTTTTTCGATTTTCGATTAACCAATTTCGGTACATTGGTCGCCTCTTACGGCAATTGGCACACAGGGAGGTACTATTAAAATTCACTGGTACCCCACGATAAACCCGCTTTATACGAGACCCGCTTTATAATAATAATAATAATAACTTTATTCAACAACAAAAGGAAACTTAAACTAAAATACATTTTGATACTTAGGTACCTAAACTAGGTCTAGCCTGTTCTTATAGGCACCTTTATACTTCTAAAATAACTAGCATTATAGTATCCGTTAGTCGAAAAAAGCATCTGTTGAATATTTTTTTATGTATAAACTGGTAGGTATTAAAGAAAGACCAGGTCAGAAGTACTAAGCGTAAAGATGCATGCATGAAAGGATTAACGTGAGTAAAAGAAGCAAGAATGGCAAGTATGGATCCATAGCTAACCCCGATGGAACACAGGCGTGATGTATGTCTCTATGTAAAAATATATTTTTTGAGTAGCTAAGTTCTATATGTCTTGACATGATTCGGTGTCTCACTCTCGCTTATTTTGACGGCCAGCAGTGCTTGCATTACGATGTTACGGTTGGTAGGGTGACAAACAAAGAAATTAGTATGAAATGTATCATTATATCTTAAGGTTACAATAGTAAAATTACGGAAGTAAGACTACGCAACAGCAAGCGCAACTTAGGATGTCCACAATATCTGTAAGTTGGACAGATAATTTTATTTTTATCTCAGCAATTTACGGGATAAAATCCGTACATTTTATCACGCATTTTATCGTATCAGCTATTGGAAGCCACTGTTGGACATAGACCTCCCCATGAAAGAGGTAATTTTGCCCATAATTGCCGCACTGAAATTTTTGGCAAACGCAGACTGTACCTTTCGCGATGGGGATGCGGACTATCCCCGCCCTGTGCATTTGAGTAACGTTAGTCCCCTCTTACGATACCTGGTACAGGAAGAGGTACTATTCTACTCTCTCGGTATGACACAGCAAATTAAAAATTCAAAAATACAAACACAATGACTTTCCGATAACCCAATTTTGAATAAAGCAAATGACTATGAAATTACTTCAACATTTATTAAATAGCTATTGTTTTTCATTTTAGTAAAAAATCACCAACAGCTGTTAACAAGCAAAGACAAACCAAATTATTCCAACCTCATAGTATAAGATTAAAAAAAAATAACATTTTAAATAATACGCAAGCGTTCATCTTATAGAGTGATACTTAAATCGCTGTCACCACTGTCTTCGCAGCCGCGCCCTTACCATTAGCGTATAATTAAGAAATCTAATAGAAGACGCGACGACCAACAATTATAATCGTATTAGAACAGCCTTAACGACGTGTTAATGTGTGTATATGATGTGGTAGGGCCACGTACCGGAGGAGGAAATGGTACCTCCTTCTGTACCAGGTGTGGTGAGCGGTGATTGAAGTACTGGAACCAAGAGATGGTATGTCCATCCAAAATAATAATAATAAATACTTTTTTGTACACCAAACATTAAAATACATGCAACAAACAGTAATTATAAAGTACAATGGGCGGCCTTACCGCAAATAGCGATTTCTTCCAGTCAACCTTTGGATGTAAAGACTGAATGAGAGAAAGAGGTAATAAGAGGTGTCAATAAGAACGGTAGGAAAAAATATAATATATATACATAATATAAATAGTTAGAACTCATTTCGAGGGCATTATTTACAAAAACTTCTTTCGGGTCAAGAAATTAAGACGAGAAATTATGCGTGGAATTTCTACCTATTTTTATTTAACCAAATCGACCAACAGTGACTTTTTGAGAGACCTGTCGTGAGCTACCGGCAGAATAGAATAGTACCTCCCACTGCAACAGGTGTCGTAAGAAGCTATTAAGGTGACAGTACCGACAGATGGCGGTATATCCATCCAAAACAGTGCAGTGTGTTACAGGGTGAGGATGGGCGGCAGAATCCTCGTCGCAAAGTTACACTCAGCGATTGCCGCCACGTCTGCCTGCCGTGCCACTAGCTCTAATGCATAGGGCCGAGATGAGCAGCAGCATCCCCGTTGCAAAAGCTGCACTCTGCGATTGCAAAAAACTTTCTTTTTTCGAGAGTCTTATGTCCAGCAGTTGACTTCTAATGGCTGTTATGATGATGATGATGATATCGACCAACAAGTATACAGTCCGCGTGATAATAAGAGTCACCGCTATCTACGGGTATAGCGCGATGCCAACATTGTGACTTAAAGATTATTACTAATTATTATTAATTATTATTACCAATACCCAGTAATTTCACTGTTTCTTTTACCCTTCAAACCGGAACACAGCAATTCGAATGCTGTATGCCGAAAGGAATAGATGAAAGTGAGTTACTAGACGACCTTTGTATGACGTCTATATGTACTTATGTAGATCAATGTACCGCAGTTCAACGCTGCATAGATAAAGGTAGCAGGAAACACGAAAAACAAACATGCTTACATTCACGCTTAAGAAATATGTTCCCATTGTAGTTGCAATATAAATTTTAGTAAAAGTAGAGCTGTAAGGAAAGTTAGAATATTCTGAACTCCGGCACTTAGTTATCAAAAGCGTTGTGTTCGTCTCACCCGTGGGAGGGGCGCAATAAGCGAAACTACCTGACCTTTATTGTACTGCGCTGATATAGACTGGTGTTTCAAACGCGGCTTCGGGACGACGAAGACTCGACGTTGACGGCTTCACTTTCATCGGTAAACATGCATACAGCACGTGTGACAGTAAGCGTCACTCCAGCCTATAGACGCTTGTAATATCACAAGGATATCACAGGCAATTTGCCAATCTGGTGACATGAAGATATTTTGTCACACTACCTAGAAATCTCTCTACCTCTCTTACCCTTGAAATAGGTAGGATTGAGGTATCAATGCAGACAGTTTTCGTATGAGGTTCACCTCTAGTCAGCTCTAGTCCACGGGTACCACAAGCAAATGATATTTTACAGACATTCATACATATTTACTTAACCGTCGCGTTTATTGAATTTACATACGTGTAAAATACAAAAGCGTTTTACACGTACGTATATTTAACGCACGCTTTGTGTGAGATCTACCTCACTGTCATTTGAAATAAAGATTTGGCATAAATTACGATTACCCAAAACAATTAAATAAACAAATAATAAAAAAATAAACGAGCATGTATGAAAGGACTGATGCGAGTGAGGGAAGCGAGGGAGGTATGACAAGAACGTAAAAAGAGGAGATCCAAAGTATCTGCTTACGCTGATGGGACATAGACGAGATGTATGTATGTATGTATGTACCCAGAACAATTAGAAATGCAATAGACCGTCTCGCCCTCTCCGAAAGAATGAATTGAGGACTGTTATGTAACTCGATGTTTAGCGACAAATTCTGTTCTGCCTTTCTTTTGCTTACTACCTATTACTATACATATTCTTAAATATACCTATACCTATAACTTGTCATGAGGTACCAGCAGAGTGAAATAGTACCTCCCCCTGTACCAGATGTAGTAAGAGGTGACTGAGGTACTTGAACCGACAGATGGCTACGACGACAATGTAGCTGCACTATAGTTACGCTCTGCGATTGCCAACATGCCTGACCAGCACGCAATTATACGCAAATTTGCCTATTCTTGGGGATATATCCAGCAATGGAGTAGTAATTGTAAATTATAAATTCCCACCACATCTCATTTATTGACCTGACTCCGTGGTAAGTCGCTCTAAGCACTTGAAGTGGACTATAGTGGAGTGGTTTTAGAGTAGCTGCAATAATTATGATAATGATGAATTACGGCATTAAAGCGAATTGTATCATTGTATTCTATTTCAAAAATATTTTATATTAAGACGCGAAGATTTAATTACCAACGCTAGTCTGTGCACCCAGAAATTGTCGGTGTAGAGATATTCGTAGAACAAGTTCTATATAAAATTACAACTTATTTGCCGAACGCCGAAGCCGAGTCAGCATTCTCCATTCAATACGGGGAACTTTAAAATTTTCCACATACACAAAAAGTTAACAAAGACCACAATAATCAAGAGTTGCGTACAACATTCTGAATATCTTCGCAAAAGTGCAACATTTATTCGGGCTTGAAGTTAGCTGTGGGTTGCGCTCAAATTGGTTCGCTTTCCAACTTTGCAGGTTTAATATATAATATGGTGGCTTTTGTACTCGCATGCGCAGAGTTTTGCAAAATAGTTGCCCCTGTCCATTTAGGACTTGATTTAGCTGACCGTCCGCGTTTCCGCTCGCATTTCCTCGAAAATTTCGTTAACCTTCTTTTATAACAGAAATATGAAACTAGACACATGTTGTGCTATCTTAATTGTGGTTATTTAATTTGAATTGGTATTATTGAGATTAATTAATATACATTTTATTTAAAAAAAATTATGTAAATAAAAAGAAGCATTTATGATTAATTTTATTTTTATTTTTTTCTTTCATAAGATCCATATCCTGACAGTAAACACAACATAAAAGCGAAATTGGTCCATCCGTTCATGCGTGATGGCATGACCAAAAGAAATAGGGATACATTTATACATATATAGATAGCAGCACCGTTTATCCGCGTTAAGCTGTAGATTCTACTCTGCCCAGAGGTACCGGCAGAGTAGAATAGTACCTCCCCCTACATCCGGTGTCGTAAGAGCCGACCAAGGTAACATAAGCGACTGATGGCCGATCCATCCGAAGGAGTGTTTTTTAAATGCACAGCACAAGAATGAGCAGCAGCATCCCGTCGAGAAACTTACGTTCTGTGTTTGCCCACACGTGGACTTCGAAAGGCTGAAGATATAACGCATTGATACCGGTGGATAGTCTACAGGACAAAGTAAATAGTAATGACGTCACAGGTCGATGGATGTACGTCGGGTGGGCTGGGCGTATAATGGCCAATTTCGGATAATGTCCGATACACCGACTCGTGCACCGATACTGGTGAAGCTGGCCTGCTATTTCTATAAAAAAGTTTGTGCGCTCTCCACTTTTTATTTCATCCAGCAGGAACTACCCTAAGTCATCCCTATAGTGTTTTCTCTAGAGATTTTAGCTGCATTCCCGCTAAAGGGCAAAATATGGGCAAAAAAACTCCTTTCTTGGAGAGAATTACGTCCAGCAGTGGCTATGATAATCAAGAAATATATACATTTGGTAGCAGAAATCAATAAGAATTATCAATGACCCTATATACATCCATACATTTTTTCCCACTACATCTTATTAATTGACCACCGTGGTAAGTCGCTTAAAGCACTTGTGTAACGGATGCCAGACAACAGAGGAATCACAAATATGATACTAAATACATTTATTTAAAACCCATACACATAACAAACACAAATATCGTCATATAATATTTATCCTGGGTGGGAATCGAACCCACGACCCTTGGCGCATAAGATAGGATCACTACCATTTGCGCCATCGGGCCCGTACATATACAATTATACATACATACAATACGCTCGTGTCCTACGCTACGGTTAGGTAAGGATTATTGTTTTTAACTTGGTACGATCTTGGATTCTTTACTCACATTAGTCCTTTCATACACGCTCGTTTTTTTTGATATTTCTAACCTGCTCCTTCTCTACCTGATTTAGGTATATTCGCCTAAGTTAGTCTAAACAAACTATATCACTATATTTGTGCATTAATTCTACTTTCATCCATCTTCTCTACATGACCAAACCATCTGAACATTTATTTCTCTATTGTTGTCACAACACCAACTTTTACACCACATCAATCTCTTATCATACTATTAATTATTTATTCTATTACCATATCAGGTCAATGTAAGCGATTTTGTGGGAATTTATTGAATATGTAAATAAATTTCTATAAAATCTCATACATTGTCTTGATTCCGTCATAAGTCGCTTAAAGCACTTGTGTTACAGAAAACTGAAGAATCACAATTATACTACTTAAATACATATATTTAACATCCAGATATAGAACAAACATAAATATCATCATGTAAATATTTGTCCCGGATAGAGATCAAACCCACGAACCTCGGCGCACAAGACAGGATCACTACTATCTGCGCCATCGGGTCTATCAAAAAATATCTCTCATTCTTTTATACTAACAGAAACATACAACTCTTGCAATTGTTGTCTCTGTAGAGATTCCATCAATTGATGTGCTTTTACATAAAATTTAAAAAATACTGAGTAATTATCGAGTAATGTTACATTATATACTCATGACCCGATGTTAGGAACGCGCTAGATACATCTTTGCGAGTGTCTATATATTGCGTTATGCTTGTTTGCTATTACATAGAATAAAACAATTGTGTTCGGACTCTCCAGTCTAGCCTGCGGCTGTACAGCAGTGTTAGGTGGTTGATCACCGTAGCATAGAGGCTGACATAATAACCGATGGCTAATAGACCGGCGCGGGTCGATACATCTATCACGGCAATGATGTTATTATACGCCAGGGGTTCTCAAACTGTAATCTCCCCCCCCCCATTTTCTAACAAAGATGGTGTCCTGCTTATACAATTATATTCATCATAACAACTATTCGAAGTCCATTGCTGGACTTAGGTCTCTACAAGTAAGGAGGTTTTTTGCACATAATTGACGCAAGGGGAACAAGAAACGACTAAAATCTAAAAATTGCAGTATATACAAAACAGCACAGCTCAATTTAATCAGGGCATGTGTGAGCAGCAGCATCCCAGTCGCAAAGATACACTCTGCGTGTGTTTCCATACCTGCCCAGCGTTGCAATTACAGGCAAAAAATCATCTTTTGTCGGAAATCCTATGATATAAGTGTTAGGCTTGTTGATGTCAAAAAATACATTTATGATTATAATTACTTGCTTTGTTAATATAATTGTAGTTGCATTGTTGCCATAAGGAACGGCAGAGTAGAATAGTACCTCCTTGCGCCAGGTGTCGTAAGAGGCGAGTAAGGTACCAAAACTAATAGATAATGGTATATCCATCCGAAACAATGCAGCGCAATTGTAACTGTGTGAGAATGACCTGCAGTATTCCTGTCGGGACGCTTCGCTCTGCTATATCCACCACGCCTGCCCAGCGCCGTATTTATGGGTAAAAGCCTCCTTACTTAGGAAGGCTTGTGCCTAACAGCGAGCATTGTATGACTGCTGTGATGATGAAAATAAATTCACACAAAACATCTCGTACATCGACGTGACTCCGAGATAACTCGCTTAAAGCACTTGTGTTATAGACATCAGACAACAGAGCAATTACAAATATATTAATTAAATACATATATTTAACATTCAGACATAAAAAAAAACATAAATATCATCATGTAAATATTTGTCCTGGGTGGGGGTTGAGCCCACGACCTTTGCCAAGACAGGATCACTACCATCAGCGCCATCGTCCGCATCATGCGTTTAAACCCCAACCTAAACAAAAATTTATATAAAAAATATCTTTATTTATTTTGTATCTGGGTGTTATTTATATGTATTTATGTATTACATTTGTATTAACACTGTTGTATGATATTCATAACACAAAAGCTTTAAGCTCTTGGAGTGAGGTCAACGTATGTAATGTTATGTGAATTTATTAGTATATTTGATTTTAGTTTCTCAAAACACTGAGGGTGTTTCGGTATACATATAACTAAAATTCATGGGCCAAGGCCAAGTAAACTTCAGTATTATGATAAGGGGGAGAGGTATCATTTTGCAAAAACTTTCGGACAATTCGGCAGGTGTTAAGAATTGCCGCTTTCTGCATAGTGATGTAAATGCTTTCTGGTTAGTCAAGAGTTCGTAAGGCATCAAGTAGGTGCTTAGTAATGATATCAGGACTTGAAAGCATTAGCGGTACTATGTATACTTTATTTGTATTCCATATTTTAACTATATATTTTTTAAGTTCTGTGTATTTATGTATTATTTCTGTGGTAGTTTCATGTAGGTTGTGAGTGTTTGGGTAAGCTATGTCTATAAGATATGTATTGTTTTTATTATAAACTAGAGTAATGTCTGGTCAATTGTTATGTACAGTTCGGTCAGTCAGAATGGCTCTATCATAATACATCTTATAGCTGGCGGCTTCTAGTATTGGTTTTGGGCTATATTGAAAGTATGGCAAGGGTTTAGTAGTAACGAGTTTATATTTGATATTTAATTTTTGATGAGTTTTATTATTTTTGAATTTGATCAAATATTGGATAGCATTAATTGATTGGTAAGTTTGGGAAACGTCGTCGTAAGTCATGATGACAGACCATACAATAAAGCAGAGCACATACAATGGCGCAGTTTAAGCCACTACAGATTACCTCCATTTATTTTTATGACACTCAAGCTCAAATGATTGCATCATCGGCAAATAATGAGTGTACCTATTATCAATTCGCTTTAGGTTTCTGTTATCTTTGGTCCTTCTGTTTTTATGTCAAGCATCATGGGTTCGATCTTCAAACAGGACAAAGGTTTATGTGATAAATATTAGGATAAAATATTATATCACATATATAAAGTGGCAACATTAAAGAAAGGAAAGAATAGAGTGATATGAGTTCGATGTGATGTAAAAGATTATGTTGTAACAACAATAGATTAAGAAATGTTGACATGGTTTGGACATGTAGAAGGATGAGAAAAAAGACTGCATATGCATATATAGAGCGCATGCTAATGGAATTTCTAGGTGAAGACACCCTAAAGAGGTAGAAGAGGTACTAAAGAATGGCCATTAAAATGTTAATACATATTATTTATTATTATAAAAAAATTACGCATTCTATTAAAGAGACATGTCCGACCAAAAAGTCCTCAGAATGCTTGCAGCAAATTCACGCTGCACAACAAGCGAGATCCTCTGTATCAGAAAAGTTCCGGAGCGGTAGTCCAATCCCTGGTCCACCAAACTCCTTCTTAATTATTTGATAAAGCAATTTCCTTCTTTATTTAATACTCCAAGAATGGTCAGATGAGAAGTATCAAGAATTAACGAGGGTGCATGAAAGAACTAATGCGAGTAAAGGAAGCAAGAAAGGTATGCCAATATCGTAGCAAATGGAGATTTATAGTCTCTGCTTGCTCCGATGGGACAAGGCGTTATTTATGTATGTATGTATGTATATTTAGGTATGTATATATACATATAAATACAAACAAGTTACATGTTTTCTAGATTATTAGTAGTATGTGTAATTTCAGATTATAAACAATCCCTGTGACAAGTTCCTTATAGATTTGTTTAGTCGTTTCCACGTTTAAGAGTAACAAACATAAATACATCCAACTGCTCACTCGCTTGCCCAGCGCGGCATTTATGAACAAAATCCCCCCTTTTTGGGAGGCTGGTAGAGGCCCAGTGGACTTCCAACGGCTAAAATGAGAATGACGAATAAAATTTCCCATGTCACAAATAATTCTTTGTGTAATATAATACAATTAACCCACGAGAAACCACAATTAGCATTTCATATAAAATCGCCGCAACTGAAATATGTAAATGAAGCGGACAAAGCGACACCGACATAGTTGCGGGCAGAAGGTAGTCGTAAATTACCCGCCGGAAGGGCACGGTGCGCGAGCAACACCCAGACACGAGGCGTGTTCGTTCAACGTGTCCCGCACTTTTTGCAACTAACATAGTTTTTGTTAGGAATGTTTTTGTTTGGTATTTTTCTATCCGGAGCTATTGTAGTTAGGGGGTGTATGGCGATCTGGTCGTTGCCTGTGGCTTTACCTGCTTTGCTTGCCATTATTAATTGTGAGTTGTATGATTACTTTTGGATTAATTAGATTTGCTCATTGTTTACCTTATTATTCCCATAAATAATATAATTAAATGGTTGTTTTTAGATCAAAATAACAGCTTTTAATATTAATTTAATTTGTTTTGAAGTATAAACAATATTAAATGCAAGAAAAACGGGTATAGTATAAGAAATGGTTATGTGGATTATCTCTAAGAGACAATTATACATATATACCTATATATAGCATCGCGGACTATTTTGTACAATTTAAGATGCACAATACTCTGGCACATTATTTTAATCTATATCGCCGGGTACAGCCAGCGTTTGCAATGTAATTGCAAAGCATATGTTTATCTAAGATATCATAGTGTAGCCCTCTAAAATGTTAAGTGTTCCTTTACTTTACTACGTATGCATTTATAAACCTTCTTGAATAACTTTATCTAAATAAAAAAAATTGCATCGAAATCCTCGTATCGAAATCGTAGTTTTAAAGATCTAAGCATTAATAGAGACAGAGAGACAGCGGTTAGCGGCTTTTTTACTTTGTAGGGTTATATTAAAACATACAGAAGGATTCTAGAGGTAAGATAGTAAACTAGCTATTAATTAATACTAAGGGATTTTTTCAAGCGTGAGCTTTGTATTTCTGTGCTACCTCAATAACGGGTCTGTATTTATCTACTCCCGATTAGATGAGCGAAGTACATCCCCCTTGACAAAACATAAGGGAAGAATCAACCAACCAAACCGTGATTGTAATAAAACTTGCGTTCACTCAGCACCGAAAAGAAATTGCGACGAGAACGAAAAATGGGTCCCTTTATGAAAACGTAACAAACTGGGGGCCAATTAAAAATAAACATTCGCAAACGTTCAGAGTTGTATTAATTTAGGATGAAAGTTGCGAAGGAACATAGAAGTTCGTAAACTCCATGGGGATTGAAAGTGCAGTGTTAGGGACACGATCTATTAACGTGTTACTAGCGATGCCGCGCGAAACATTAGCTAACATAAATGAAAAATCCTAAAAAATGCGAATTAATTGTACCTTCTATAGTTGCTAGATAGATTGTGCAAGTGATCGCCTACAACTTTCTTTGCGTAAAAACCGTTTGTTTTTTAATATATTCAAATATGACGGTGCAGTACCGGCAGAAAAGAAAAGTGCCTGAAAATGCATCAGGTATCTTAAAAATTCCGGAACCAGCAGCAGGTATGGACCGCAGCATTCCCGTCGCGACGCTACGCTTTGCGGTTGCCATGCATACACCTGCAATTATAGTCAATAATCCCCTTTCTTGGTGAGTCCTTTGACCTAGACTTCTTATGGCTAATATAATAACCTTAATATTTTCATCAGTACAGGCATTGGAAATCCACTGTTGGACCTAGATCTCCACAAGAAAGTGGTAATTTTGCTCATAATTGCCGCGTTGGGTATGCGTGTTGGTAATCACGCATGAGGATGCTGCTGCCCAACCCCGCCCGATGAATTTGAGATACACAGTCTTGGATAGATATACCGCCATCAGTTGGTTCTCGTGCCTTAGTCGCCTCATACGACACCTGGTACCGAGGGAAGTACTATTCTTTTTCGCCGGTACCTCCTGGCCTATAGTATATTAATAGAAGAGATTTTAAGAGATCGAAACTATGACCCATACCACATAAGACAGGGATACTGCCGAATGCACCACTATTGTGGACCATCATTATTGTGGGGTTAATTTGGTCTTTTTGCTGTTGTATGGTACCGCAAAGTAGATAAGTACCTCCCCCTATACTAGGTATAGTAGATGAGCGACTGAGGTGCTAGAACCGAAAAAAAGAGGTATTTCTATCCAGAACTTGGCAATAATGGGCAAAATTCCCCTTTTCTTGGGAATGCCTGTTTCTAACAGTGGGCTTGCAATGGCTGGTATAAGATATTTGGTCCCTCACTGGACGGCCTGCCTTACCTCCATTGTAATAACATTTGTGAGCCTACGGCCGGTTTCTGAACGGAAACGATATTAATTGGCGCTGGTTTTGTTGGATCTGCTGAACAGCGCGGAAACACACGAGTGGATATTACGACTACAACCGCTCGCTTGATTTCTCACTTAAACAGTTATTATCATATTCTTTATGTTAGGTGTTTATACGGATAAACTATTATTTATTTAATTAATTATTTTTTTAACAAACTGAACCGATTTTTTGCTTACTGTGTACATTTTGATCCAACTAGAGAGATTCGTTCGTTTCTCAATTTATAGTCACAAGATTTTTTCATGATAAATATATATATATATATATAGATTAACAGGATTACCTCTTTAGGGTTAGGTAGTAAATTATAATAATAAATTTGCACAACATCTCATGCCTTGACCCGACTCCGAGAACGCTTAGAACGAGTAGGGACACACATATACCGTATATATACATTTTGAACCTACCTTTGTACTAGGTGTCTTAAGTGGCGACTGAGGTATCGGAACCGATAGGTGGCGGTATATCATCTTAAAACACCGTATCAAAAATTTATGGATGGGGGATGGGCAGCAGCATCCCCATCGCAAAGCTTCACTCTTCGATTACCACCACACTTGCTCAGCACGGCAATTGTGGGCATAATTCCCTGTTTTTAGGGAATCCTTTATTCAGAAGTGGATGTTGTGTGTGATGATGATGATTGTTATTTAAAATGAATATATCTTTGACTTTCTCTCAAATTTCTGAGAGTATTTGTGAGTCTAAAAGTGAGCAGACCTTATAACCCCATATTGATAAAGCATTTATGGTTACAGATGATATACATATAATAAGACAATAGATGAATCTCAAATACAATTCTTAAATACATATTTAATACCCAGACATAAAAAATCTTCCTCGTGTCACACAATTGAAGATGTAAACACAATTCGACCGCTCCGTTAGGCCGCACAATACCGTCCCATATAATCCATTTACACGACAATACAGGGAGGTGGTAGGAAATGTAGCGAGCTTGAAAGTGACCCTCTGAAATTGTTCCAGTGTGGCGTGCTGTATTGAAACCGTGTTTCGGAGTTTTGTTGAACACGCTTCTGGATGAGTTAATTAAAACACACAGTTCTGTATGACTGTTGTATGGCCTAGTTGGAATTTCACGGTTTGCTCAAACAATTTGAGTTGCGTGTTCTATTCTGTGAAAGGAAAGAAATTATGAAAATGCTGTAGAGCGGGGGACGAGCACCGCATTCCCACCGCAAAAGTGCTTATCCAATGCAGCAATAATAGACAATAATTCTCTTAACTTACGAAGGCTTGTAAATTCTGTATACAGCTTGATGGTGTAGCAATAGGCTCGCCAGTTTCTCCCATTATTGTAGGCATATTTATGCCAGAATTAGTAGAGAAGGGAAGGCTCTGAACACATCCCCTGGTACCACTAAAATATAGTGAAGTAAGAAGTTTGTAGATGACACTTTTGCCGTTCTACCATTAGACCAAATACTTGCATTCCTCCAACATCTCAATTCTATTCACTCCAGTATAAAATTTACAATGGAGCAAGAGGTTAATAATAAACTACTTTTCTTAGATATCTCATTAGTCAGGAATCCAGACCATAGTTTTAACACATAGGTGTATCAGAAGGACACCCATACAAATACGTATTTAGGCGGTAAATATCACTGCCATTCCTAACAATTAGCTACAGTAGGCAAATATTTGTTTCAGAGAGCATCAGTAATCTGTGACAAGGACCACCTCCACGCAAAACTCTAGCATGTCAAGGAAGTACTGAAAAGCAACAAACTTCCAGTACCAAATCTTCGTCGCAGAAACCGAGTGATGCAAGTCACCGATGAGGCTCAACCTGCTGTACTTCCATACTTGAAAGGAGTCACTGTCAACTTTGGAAATATCTTTAAGCATGCTACAATCAAGACATATTTCAAGCTGCCCAAGAAGATCAACCATTTCCTACCAACTGTCAAGTGCAGCATATCACTTCAAGATGCAGGTGTAAATAAACTTGACTGTGACTGCGGTTTATTCTTTAAAAAACACATAGCCGATGCGAAACATTGATTGAAAAAATCTGCAAAGCATACAACTCACAGACTGCAGTTTTTTACTAGATAAACCCAACTACTATATCAAGTTTGACCTAACTCGGAAAAGAACACCGTTTTATTCCACGGATACTTCTCGAGGCTACTGAAATAAAAAAAAAACATCCCAATTTCGATAAAGAAGATGGTTGGAAACTACCACCTGCCTGGGATCCTTTCTTATATTTGATTAAAAACCAAAGAGAATATCACAGCACTGCCGATTATAAGATACTGTCAGCACCTGCTGCGTGGTTGGAAACGAGAACATACAAAATTAAACACCTAAAATCAGTAACAATTTGTGAAGTGTAGTAATAGAAACTTTGAAATCCTAACGACACCTTTTGCCAATCTTAAACTCGATTCCCGTAAGGTAACTGAAACGTCAAATTAAAAATGTAAAAAGTTAAATAAACCGCGTTAAAAATAGGTTTTATCATGAGCAATGAACGCGTTGTTAGAAATTTTCGAAAGGCCAATGCTGATATTGTGATGAGGATATTTTTATGAAAGGCTGATATAATGGTGAGTATATTTTTATGAGACGGAAGTCTTTGTTGTAGCTTAAATATACATAAATAATTTTAAGTATATACCTATACAAATAATGCTTTCGATAAACATTTGTAATATATACCAATAGATGATATGATGAATACAAAAAAAAATTAAACAATATACAAAGTCGTTTAATGTTCAATCTTACCGAACGTTTAACTTTTCAAACGAATGAACACGCTCCAATTAATTAATAAGTGGAATTTTACTTAAAACGAAAACAAAGTTTTGAACTCTAAACATTAATGGGCCGATGGATTTGATAGTGATGGGAACCGCAGCTCATTTTTGAGGAAGAAATACATTTTAATAAAAAACAAAACTCTTAGATCAAAGAATAAATATTTAGAGAAGCTTTTCAAGTAACACCCCGATTTATTTATTAAAACGAAAATTTTAGGTTTTTCGAGAGTTATATAAAAAAATGAGTATTGTTACTAAATAGGCATGTAAATCTGGAACCCTAATAATAATAATAATAAATCGAAATCTCATACATTGACCTGACCCCGTGGTGAGTCGCTCAACGCACATGTGTTGCAGACGCCAGACAACAGAGGAATCACAAATACACTACTTAAATACAAATATTTATCACCTAGACACAGAAAAAACAGAAATATCATCATATAAATATTTGTTCTGGGTGGGAATCGAACACACGACCTTTGGCGCACGAGATATTACTACCATTTGCTCCTTCGGGCCCGTCAAAGCTTGGCTTATGACAATGCTGAGAGTTCTGAACTATAGTATTAATTTGTTATAGATTTTATATTGTAGGGAGGTTGTAAGGAGAGTGGTTTGGTAGAGAAAGGAAGCTTATGTATATAAATAACTAAAATTTTTATTTTTCAATTAACGTGGGCAGAGTAAGATAGTACTTCCTCTTGCATCAGGCTTCATACATCTGAAACAGAGTAGCTCAGATCCTCAGTGCCAAAACTACGCTCGTTGCAGGTATTCGATTATATGGGCGGATTCGCGCGCTCATATATATTTTTTGAAAAAATATCCGTAATTTTACAACGTCTTTACTATTTAACGAAAGCGCATTTTATATTTTTATTATCCTTTTCAATAACATCGCCCTTATTTACTTTTGCGTATATTTTTTAGGAATTATTATTAGAAAATTACCAGGGTAAAGTTCAAGCAAAGAAGTTTCTTATTTATGAATATAAAATATATTTGCAAAATTTTAGTTCCCTATCTCAGTAACATGATGGCCTAAACCCAAAATTCTTATCTTTTATTTATTGTGAATATATAATTAATTACAGTCTGAAAACACTTAAACAAATACTAGTCTAGTTTTACAAAATACGTTTATTAATTAAGTAATATTCATACAGAAATTGCAATATATATTTTGTAAATATTAACTATATAAAATACCAGAAAAATTTCGGACATAATAATTATACCGATTTGTTAAATGAGAACTAAAGGTAGACCACACACATAGGTCACATACCATACCTGAATTGATACCTCATTCTAATCTATTTCTACCTCCAAACAGCAGTGTTTTTATTCAGTAATGTAACATAATATCTTCAAGTCATAATTCTGGTGACGCGAGGCTATCACGAGGATAGCTTACGTATGCTGGTTTGTCAACTTAATCAAATAAAATTATCTTATGAGCTGGTTATTTCTAATGAATACCGGAGAACAACCAGCTCAATTGAGTGTAACTAGTACAGCTCAAACGCCCCTCCCTATCGGAGGTCCCATTTGAATTGTTCACTTATTCAGAAGCAGGCAAAAGCCGGTGTTTGTTTCGGAAATTGGAAAGTTTAAACAACGTTTTATTACCATTTCAAACGGACCTTTGAATAACTTCATAACGGCCATGTAGAATGTAAAAAAAAACCGTTCCAAATTCATACGGCGCATTGGACCTTTTTTCATACCTTTATTACGTTGCCTGCAATTCGAATGAATGTTTTAAAAGTCGATTTGGCTCTATATTTTAGTTGGCGATTTTTTAATTTGGATATGAAATGAAAGGAAATGTCGCGTTTTATGTTTTTATGCATGCGCTAGCGAGTGATTGTTTTAAATGTAGAATGTAGAAAAATTGGTGCCTGTGGAGGAACGAGGACTTTATATTTTAATTAAAATAGAAATTGCTTCTTCCAATTTTCAAATACATGTATGTGTATTAGTCCAACCTGGTCTTTCTATTTAAATGCCTTAAAACATTTGTTACGAAGCATTTATTTTATAACTACTTGACTTTAAATTGAGATATAATCCTCTCAAGTTGGATCAAAATGTACACAGAGAGAAAAAAATAATTTAAATCGGTTCAGTTTTATAAAAAACGGTTCAGTAGTTTATTCTGGATAAACATCGCGACAAGTAAATTTAATATTATCATATTAGCTATTAAAAGTCCATTGCTGGACTTTTGTCTTCCAAAGATAGGGGGATGTATGCATATTATTACTATGCTGGGCAGGCGTGGTGGTGTGCTGTTTTGTATAGATATACCGCCATCTGTCGGTTCAAGTACCTCAGTTTTTATACATAAAGGTTGATTAGTGAAAAGACCTAATATGCTGTAAGCCAAATTATAAATAACCATTAGCTCAACCCCGATACACTTTTCTTGCTTCCACCACATAACATTTGATAGTTGTACTTTCTTGGTCTTGAAAGGACGCGAGGTCGATTTCGATGGATCTTGAGACATGTTTTATTTAAAGTGAAAAGTGCTGTACCTTAAATGTTTTTTAGGGAGGCTCATAGACCATCTTATAATTAGTTATTTTTATTATTTGATTTTAAACCTACAGTTCATTTAAAACATAATATTTCTTCACTTATTCATATCACTAATGATTTTAGGTCTGTTCTCAAAAGTCTCTAGTATTGTGGTCAGATCTTATTTTTGATGAGGTAAAAATATTTTAAGCAAATACTTTCAATTTAATATACAATTATTATTTTATTAAATATAAAGCAAGTAGCTTGACTCAGACACTAATTCGAATACTACTTCATAGAAGTAAAGTTTGAATCTTCCATAAACAGTTTTTTAATACATACAAAATACTTCGAAATCGCTGTAATCAACTGGTAAGATAGAATCAAATGTAGATTTATTCACGACGATGTGCAATCATCATCTTCGGCAAACGTATGGAAGTTTTTGCATTATCAGAGTCTCGGGAAGTCTTTAAACCCTCCCGATACTCACTCTATTATTTCCTCTAACGAGCTTAATAAACACCTCCTTGCCACGTCAGTTAGCAAATGTATTCAATTTTTCTCCTGTAACCGTAGATGAGACTTTTAAATCTATTTCAGTTCATAAATCCAATGCTGTTGGCTATGATGATGTGAGTCGCCGCATGGTCTTTCTCTTACTTAACTTTATTGTACCACCATTGACTCACATTATCAATTTCTCCCTACAACATGGCTCCTTTCCCAGTATATGGCGCAAAGCCTATGTTATCCCGGTTCCTAAAAGACCTAACCCTACTTCTCCCCATCAATTTCGTCCCATCTCTGTTTTGTCATATCTCTCTAAAATTATCGAGGCAGCTGTACACAAACAGCTCTCTAGCCATGTCTTACAAAACGCGCTTTTAAGTCCCTTTCAATCCGGTTTTCGTTCAGGACATAGCACTACAACAGCTCTAATAAATATCCTGGATGATGTAAGAGTTGGAATGGAATACTCCCGCCTTACGGTCTTAATTCTGATTGATTTCTCCAACGCCTTCAACTCTATCAATTACGCAGTTCTCCTCGCTATTCTCTCTGACGTCGGGGTCACTGATTCGGTTCTAGAATGGTTTGCATCCTACCCTCAAGAACGCCTGCAAGCGGTACGCTTGGGTGACGATTTATCCCAGTGGTTGGGAATTGATGCTGGTGTGCCGCAAGGTGACATTCTCTTTCCGTTATTATTTTCCCTTTTCATAAACCTTGTCACCTTCAAATCTATTAGCTGCTCTTACCATCTATACGCTGATGACCTGCATCTATACACCCAGGCAAATTACAATGACCTGGATGATGCCATCGCTCGGATTAATGCTGATTTGACCATCATCACAAACTGGTCACATAAGTTTGGTGTCTTTGTGAACCTATCCAAGACTCAAGCCATTATCTTGGGCAGCAAACGGCAATTATCCATTTTAAAAAATGTTTTATTTTCGGTTTGCGTAAATATGACCATATTTCCCATTACGGTTCTCTTCTCGGCGTGCTTCCTTCTCGTGAACGTCGTAAAATTTGAGTTCTAACCATACTATTTTCAATACTTTTTGATCCGTACGCACCTACTTACTTAAAGGACAGAATCCAATTCCTATCTTCTTCTCATGAACGTAATCTTCACTCTCGCTCTTACGTAATACTCTCTCGCTCTTAACTCCTTCTGATCACGCTAGTGTTTTGACAAACTCTTTTACAGTAACGACTCTGGAATGAGCTTCCGTTGAATAATCCCCAAACAAATTTATCCTGAAACGCTGTGTCTGTGTACTTTATTTACTGACGCGGCTCTCTAATTTTATAACCCTATTTCTGATGTACGTTGTTTTATATTTTTTTATATATATCTTATGCATTTATTGCGTTTATTTATACAAATATGTATGTCACGTTTATCTATTTTGTAAATATATATTGTCTGCTCCACTATATATATATTTCTGTTTTGTGTAATGGTTGACTGAAAGATAATGCCACCTGGCATTGAGTCTGCCTTTTGTACATTTTGTGCATTAAAGTTAAATAAATAAATAAATAATTAAAAAAACTTGATACATTTATTTTAAATTTGACGTTTTTTAACGTCTTTTTATTAATGGAAAACATTGATGCTTTATTGATGTGTTCTATTTAATAAATCACATAATGCAGTAATAAAGAAATCCGGTGATTGTGCAAAAACGTGTTAGA